>CAJUYI010002699.1:29067-41239 GCA_910591695.1 Galerucella pusilla | reverse complement strand
TATTCCATTTTTTACCGCTAGCTTATCAAGCTGAACTAACGTTTGACTTAAATCAAAGTTAACTATATCGGTATTTAATAAGGCTTGGCTAAATCTCATCCTGTTTTTTATCCGTATGTTCATTCTTAACTAAAATTTCCTACAAAAAAGATAGGTAAATGAAACTTCCGATCGATTTTATTGATTCTACATTTCCAAATTTACTGTTGAAAATATTTTTATTTCACAATTCTGACATCTTGTATCTCAAAATCAAAGACTTCAGAGGCCTCTATTACTGAACCGATGTGAGATATTTTGGATAACTTCAATTTGCCAGGCATTGCTCGAACTTCCACAACATTGAAATTCTTAAGCCTCCTGATAACAGATACCTCCTAATGACGAACAAAAAAATTCCTCTCAGTTTCTCTATATTGAAAGGTTTTCTGTATTTAATTTTTTGTGACAGATTTAGTACAGGGTGGTCTCTTTAGCGAGGTAACTGACTGTATCTCGGAAAGTATTTGTTCCAGGTTGTGGGAAAAAATTATTGATAGTGAAAGCGGACAAGAGAATTGTTGGAAATTATTCAATGTTCAAATTTTGAATTATTATTGTAGAAAATGGCAGGCTTACTTATAACTTTAATATCATCATTTGGCAGCCCGTTTAATCCAAGATAGTTTTCGATAGTGCCATTTTTTGTGTATCTATTATAATAAGCGAGAATTAGGACCATCTATTTTTTAGTGTTTGAATTCTCATATTTCGTCAACTATTCAAACTATCCGACTGTTTCTTTACTTATATAAAAAAAAGTTGTGTGATGTTAAAGACCATCCTTATATCCCATCGATTACTTTAAAACAGATCATATAGAGGTCACTTCATGTAGACATTACTCATTTTCATGATTTTATTGAAGAAATTAAATTAAAAGTTGGTATTTCAGTTCAAAAGCAATGGAAGGAGCTGGGAATATGTCCAGATCCAAGCACCCTGAGAGCTTGAGAAAAACTCGAGTATTTTTTCAAGCAAAAATTAGGCAAAGAATTATCATAATGTCGGATAGTCAAGCAACCTTTGAAGCACTGATCTCTTGTGTAATTAGTTTCAAAATGGTGTGGGAATACCTAGGCAAACTTGATGAACTAGGCGTCACCTTACTTTGGATTCTAGGGCCCACTGGAATGTGAAAATGGAATAGCAAATAAGAGGACTGAACATCCTCTTGGGGGCTGCAGCCCGTTGGAATCTAGTGAATGCACAAGGCAAATTAAAACTGCATAGAAAATTTTAACAGGGATCCTAACGAAACATTGTCCCGTGAATAAACTCCTGAAAAAGCTTAAAATAGTGGAGGAAGCAGGATGTAGATTCTGTGGGACATACTTGCGAATTGCACACCAATCAAGATCCTGGGCACAACACCTAGGAGATTATGGGATAAAAGAGAGACCTTCACTTAAGTTGAAGTCTGCAGATATCCTGAAACTCCTCCGGGAAATATGACCAAAGGAGCTACTAGTCTCTGACACTTTCCTCAGGAGGTGTGTAGTGAGGGGCACAATCTCTCGTAAATTAACAAAAATAATAACGCAAGGAACATACACAAGATGATTAATATATTATGAATATGATATAAATAGTATACATTCCTATAAATGTTCACAGTATGTAACTCTAATAATGAATCCATTCTGAGTTGAATCTCGTTGTTTTTCCCTGTATTATTATCTCAATGTTCATTTATTTCCATGTTATTTCATCTTTTTGCTTATAATTATAACCGCGTTATCCGCATACTAAACTTACAACAAAAACAAAACCACTTTGTTAATTCAAACTCTCATATTGCGTTGTTTCTAATTAAGTTTGTATTTTCATAAATTCTCCGTACGTACTAAAATATTCACCGTATGCCTTTTGCCGTAGTTCGTAGACAAAATGTTTCGTTATGTGAAATAAATAGCTTCCTAACAGCGGGAAATTTATTTTTAATTCAAGGTTATCAGGGCACTTCACTCGCACGTATCTATCATTTCTGAATAATATCTGGAATTCCTAAAACTGAGAACAAACCAAAGATTCAACCCCAAAGAAACCGTCTAAGTGATTAAATTTACATGAAATAGTCGTTTATTCAAATGGGAATTTCACGGAGCTTATGCACATTAATAAATCAGTATTAATCTTATCGCCATATTTTCATCATAATCGCTGAATTTATTGCAGGGTAATAAAAGTAAAGGAAGGAAAATAAAAGGATTTCCTTGTTGACTGGATAAGGTCAAGAGTGTAACGGTGGATTTGTCGGAACTGGTAGTAGCAGCCCCTTGAAGCCTATAAAAATATCAAATATTGAAAAAAAAAGATGGAAAAATAATAGTAATAGGTGGTGCCTACTACATTTTTCCAACGATTGCAAATCACAGTCCAGTGCACGATTCAGATTCTGAAAATTTAATCGGCTTCTGTCGGAGTCAGATTTGCAGGCAATGGCCACAGTAGAACACCAATGAAGTTTTTTAGTGAAGATGGATGCTACTGTAAAACTAAAACCAATAAGAATTAGTGTACGCAATATAAACAGAAGTAGAGGAAACTTTGCTGATACCCACCATACTATTTTCCTGGATATCAAGAATGACAGAAACCATTTTTTTCAACGAAAGAAAGTGGGTGGCATAGAAATTTACAGAATGGTGATAATTTCGCCAGAACAGAAATAGGCAAGGTAGTTTATTATAAGAGAACTTTCACGGCAGACCTAATGAACAAATGAACAAATACAGGAAAACTGCCGAAGTAGGTATGTTAACAGGGCACTTTAAGCAGAGGCATAGTAACGACCGCACCGGGGAGTCTGGGGGGCAGTTAGCCCCACCAGCCATCAGAACTTCAAGTGAGCTCGGATATTAGTGCCTCCGACACCTCAAACGCTTGCTGGCGAACCTACCCCCGTAGGTGTGATACGGTCATGGAATCCGGTACTTAAACTTGGCTGATTGCTCAGCAACCCCAACCACGTTCGCACCGCCAATTGACTTGGGTACAACAGCACAGGGCGGAAGACCTTACCCCAAGGCGCCATGCTGCCCGGTAATACGTCGCGTAGTAAGGTCTTTCGGCTTTTTCCCAGACACTATGCACTTCCTCATTATACATGTTACCCCACATGGAAGAGACCGTCAAGTCCGGATGCTCATAGATAATGCACACACCAGCTAAGATCGGATACTAGTGCCTTCAATTTTAGTGCAACAATTTAACGCAGTTGAAGTTCCAACGCCTCAAACGCTTGCCAGTAGTACTAGGTCACCAAGTTCGGATACTAGTTGCAGTCAAAAAACCGACACCTCAAGCACTTGCGACCAAGGCTACTCCCTATTACCGCTAAAGACATCATGCCGCATGAACCGATCAGCTAAGATATCCCAGCTGTTCCGCACACAGGTAGCGAAACCACCTGAGAGTCCATCACCCTCTGATGAGACATATGTTCAGCCGTGAACACGTGGGCAGTCTCATCCCCTCAGTACCAGTTTTGGGCTTGTCAAAGGCCCCCTGAGACTGGTCGCAGGTCGTGGCATGTAAACACACCACTACCAGGTAATTCTGTATCAAGGGCTTCTTCCCGTTCAACCAGATACCTGGAATTAGTAGTCCACTCAAGGACACCATCCGCTTACCTACCTGGTGGGACTATTAGCGGTAGACCAGATTGAGAACCGTCCACGAGGAACGATCCACTTAATGCCTATCCTGGCCAGGCCCGTTCAGCAAGCTGAACTCCCTCCAATAAGTGAATCATTGTTGGAAGCTCTCAGCCTAGCCCCAGGCTAGTGATGGCTAGAACTATGACACACGTCGGTAAACGTCGGAAAGGCCCCATCAGAACGACAGCACAGATCGGATACTAGTGCCTCCAATGCTGGAGGTCCGACACCTCAAGCGCTGAGCTGACACTCTTCAGGGCCGTTTACCTGCAAATTCTGTTACTTAGAAATGAAGACTGCTGACACACATTCTATGTCAGTGCGATTGTCTGATGGATGTGCGGCTTCCTGTACTGGATGATGTAAGCCACCGGCAACAAATAAAATGAAAGATTTAGTCTCGAGGCTGCTTGGTTACTTGAAAAGAGTCGGGCTGTAGAATGTAATCCAGATTCAAAGGAGTAGGCCGAGTAGCCTCCTTATCAAATCTAATCTAATTTAACATTGCTTTGATTTTGGACTTATATTTTAATAACTACAGTATTATGGGAGCTAGTTATCTCATGACATCACGTTTGTTACTGGTTCATTCTACAACTCACATTGCTCAAATTTAAAATGATCATCCCAAAAGTGCTTGCAAGCAGTGTTGTGTTTAAACACTCTGTGAAAATATATTTTCATTCCATTATAAGAGATTTGAACAAAAAACTTGAAAAATTGATGAAGAATGGAAACTGCATTTTTCAATTTAGGTATAATGCAGTTGCTGTAACAACAAATTTCCATGCAAATTGTTTTTACTAATTTATGTCGATACAAATAAAGCTGAACAATTTTTCAAGATAAAGGGGTCCGGTAAGGCTCGCGACCCTCGGAATTTTGCAACTATTTTTTTTAATAGAAAGCCCTATTGCTGTTACTGGGTCCTAGAATTTTCAGTCCAGCGGCTTCCCTGGCCAAAGAATCGGCAATGCGATTTCCTTTACTCCTGACGTGCCCTTTAACCCGCCTCAGGATAATATTGTTATCTGCCGAGGCGTCAGCTAAATCTTGCTGGCACTCAAGTACTATAGCCTCGATATAACACGTTTTCTGTTCAAGGCTAATGGGTCTTGTCTACTATCAGTGCAGATTGTTATGTTTTTGCCAGTAATTCAGTTGTTAACCTAACTATTACATACATTTTTATGATTATAAATGCAAATAAATTTATAGATATTGTGATATATTCATGTAATCTATTACAATGTATTCAGCTGAAAGAAAATTAAGACCATTTGACAACGCCGTTAGGAAGTGTCACCTGATCCTAATTTGTGAACCTAGGATATCTAGAGACGCTTCAACATCCCCTTTTTCTAGACATATGATTTTCTCCTCTACATAATGTTATACCCCTAACCTTAGCAGATTCAAGTTTTGTGATGGAAATTCCACGGGAAAATTCTCAACCAGACCCTCGGTATCTCATAGGATACTATCAAAAAAATCAGGTCTTGTCGTGGCTCAGTTTTTCCAAAAAATCTTGCTTTGGTGCTCTGGTGATATCTATTCTGGGAATATTTCAAAAAGTGGCATTCTCTGTCAAAAAATGTGACAATAAAAATAATCATTATGGACAACCTACTAATGCTGAACCCTTTTCATTAAACTGCCAAGATAGCGCATGATAATGATACAAAAGTAAATTTAAAATGAGCTGAAAATAATCAAGCTAGAAGAAAAATTGATTCAGTTGTGGCTCGTTTCCGTTTATTTTTATTATATTTCAGCATCTTATTACAATTATTGATGTACAATTTCAACAAATCCAATTGAATTCCACTTACGAAAAAATGAAAAATGGTGCTCGCTTTTCGAAAATTATCGAGTTTTTACAATGAGACTAGAGTGGATAGGATATTTATAATTAGTCATGACAGTTAAGGCAATTTTTATAATCTACTTCTAATGCTGCAAATGTTATTTGTGAAACCGGTAAAGTAATATTACACTTGCTATTTTATTTAATAATTATATAGATATTTCACATGGTGAGGATTAAAATAATTTGTTATTAAATTGTAGTATTTAAATTTTATTGAACTTCCGCTAATAATTCCCAGTAGTTGATGCGATGAATTAACGAAAAACCTTTTTCCGCAACGTTAAGTTTTATGTAGGATGGAAGCAAAATTTCGTTAAATTGTATTCCTACCTAGCGAAATTTTGAAAAAATTAAAAATATTCTTTTGAGTATAATACAACAAAATAAAAAATTAAAAATATTCTTTTGAGTATAATACAACAAAATAGCAATCACAAAAGAATATCATCTTGTGAGTTCCATCAATAAAAATCCCAGTAACACACTTTACCTGAAATACCATTGAAATTTTTAGCATAGCAAATCGCGCTAGCCATGAAACTGTGTCACATCTGTTCGTTAGAACGATTTAGACTCGTTCCGCAAAATTTTGATTAGTCCTGCCTCGTGAATTCCTAAGAATTTTCCTTACTTACATCTGCCTATATCGAATTAAACCTTTTATGTCCGTCATTTTTGTAAATGTTTGTGAATCTTCGCTCCAAGACGTTTTTCACGGTCTTCGATTTAATTTTCGGTAAGAGGTATTAGAGACACACGTTTGCTTTCTTTAACAGTATAATGGTATACAAATATGTTTTTCTACCTAACAAGCAAAGGTTATTTAAAATGATTATAATCTACTATTGGAATACGATTTTTCTATGACTGAGTAAACAACAATAGAACACGATTGATCGTGTATCTATTTTTCAAGTTATTATCAAGGTTTATTGAACAAAAAATTATAAAATGATAACACAATAAAAACGACTTTTTGTTTTCATTTGAGCTATATATTTTTGACGTCTATTTTGACGTGTATCTGAGAATGTACAAAAAAATTCCATTGGCTTCAAATATCCAAATGATTGTTATACTATGTTATACTATAGATATAGGAGTAACCACATGTAGGGCTTTTGAAGTCTTCTTTTTGCAAACCGGAAGTTGAGCTTTAGCTGCTAGTTGAACATTTCTATGGTTCAAAGCGCAGGTGTTGCATGGCCAAATTTTATAATTTTCCGGAAATGCTAAAAATAGATTTCCCCATGTTCATTCAGACTTTCACCCAATAATTTACATTTTTTGAATAAGCTTGTTTGTGATCCAAGTAAAATGCAGTCAGCCGATTTTCATTATAATCCTTTCTAAGAATCGTTATAAATCATAGCGATGTAGGATATACAATATTATGAACTTTCTGCAAAGGACAAAACGATATATTCTAATCATCAAGTCATTGTTCCGTTCAACAGGTTGTGAAGCTACTCCGTGATAGAACATAACGGTTTAAGCAGTGTTAAAGTAACTTTTATTCGTGGATCTGTGACATCTTTGAAAAATTGAAAAGACTAGAGGAATTTAGGCCCATGGTACGTTACAACTAACTAGTAATTATTCCTCAATTCACTATTTGTCCACACCATTTGTTGACTACATTGAAACATAAGATTCAAACTACAATTTCCAAAGGTTGCCATGAATTTGTGGTTTTTCCCAACGGAATATCATGGACAACACAACCGAAGTCCTTCACAATATAAAAAAAAACAGAAGCAGTAACGTTTATTATTGAGTGAACCAACGTGAAAAATATTCGATGCTATCATTATGTCTGTTCATTAATGACAAGTGGATATATTTTCAGTGTCAATTTCTATTAATACTGCCCAGATTGAATGCTTACGATGGTTGACAGATGATTTTTTCCTGTTTTTGATCCAAATAGTTCATGTATTCAATGTAAGTTTCGCAAAAATACTTTGTTCATTAGTTTGAATGCATTCATGAAATGGTGGTCAATAGGACAAACAAAATGAGACCTAATCATCATCTATTCTAATCAGTTTTCCATTCGATATCACATGAAATCTGGAAAAATTTTGATCATAATAATTCACCTCCACTTGCCTGATATATATTGATAAAGAAGAAAAATGAAGACATACTTTTGAATAAGAAATTATTTATTCAAGTTCCAACGACACTTCAGCCGTCATTTCCATCCACATGGATTTTTCCAATAACATGTTCCGCAATCATTGGTATAAAAGAAAAATAGGTCACGTCTGAGAAAATGTCAGCTCGAATAAGCACCTGCTGCTCATTTTCTGAATATTCCATCACTTTCCTGTTATTGTGTTGTCAGTGAAGGATTGTACTCATAGAAATTCATACATGGATTTCGTGGCTAATATTTTCTCTTAGATAGCTTTGGCTTTGAGCACACGTTCACTTTGAATATTTCGAAAATAAAACATCCATAAAATGTTATGGAAATCAAATACTTGTATAATATGACAATTTCCACAAATATAAGTATATTTCAATCGGCTTATTATCACTAAACTACAGGACTCGTTGTAAAACTATTGAATTACAGTCGCCCGTATTTAAAACACTCGATTAAAATGGAACGGTAGATTTTATCCAAGGCTTTGTTTTTGACAGTTTTTTTTTGTTAAATGATTATAACGGAACCTTCAGTATTACCATCCGTAATAAGATAGATCAGAGACAGTCTTTCAGGGTTTTTATTTAGAAATAATAATAGTTTATCTACGTAACACATAACAAAATTGTTTAATGCACTTGGTTAATGCAAAATATTCGTCTACAATTCACTAAAGAGAGTCCCGAGCTAGAAATTTCGTTCGCATCTCTATTACGGTCACTATATAATGGTATGTCTACAAAACTCCCGGAGAAAATGCGAGTGGCGACATCTCTCCCCCAACATCATATGGCGGTACAATATCGTTTACAAGGCTGCGCCTCTTCTTATGTTTATCTCTCAACGCTAGCGGTTACTGTTTTTAATAGGTTATCAAAATGTTTTAACTACCACAAGTTGACGGACCTTGATAACGATAGTTAAAGACCTTTTTATTGTTATAATCAAACATTTGTGTCCTATTACGTATTAAAGTTTCTACCTACTACAACAAAACCCTTAATAATGCTGAATAAACTTTTCCCTCAGTAAAATACGTATTGTATGTGATGTATTTTTAAACCCAATAGTAAACGTTTATTTTTTTGGTCAAAAATTCGCTTGAATGTAGTAGCGTAAAGAGCTAAAAATTTACATTGGGATCAAAAGACCAACGTTTCGTCATCCAAGAAAAACAAAGCGACTCGTTTCGAACCGCGGAGTCATAAAAATTTTACCGGCTGTATATAAAAGTCGAATATTAGAAAAAACAATTAACATGGCCTCGCTAAGAGCCTCTCAACCATATAATGAACGGCCGCTTTACTGTAAAACTCACTAAATATTTTAAAACAATCCTCGAAATGACTTTATTTCATTGTTTGATGATTTTAGGATATGTTTGTTCGTTTCATTAAGGCTCATTTTTGTTTATCAACCCATTGGTCCGAGAAAAAGCGCGCTACAAAAAAAATTAAAAACGATTGAATTATTCGACTTTGACCTATAATAATGGTTTCATGAAAATACACCGGCTCACAACAAACTTGATTGCGTATAATCCGAAAGTCATAACATACAGGTCTCACGAGAGCTGTCATTCAAATGTGGCATATCATAACAAAGTCCACGCCTGAGAAGAAATATCAAATGTCGAATTTAACTGTCAAATATTCATACAGCTCCCCTTGAAGATGTACCTACCTAAACTGAATTTTCAATGTTAATGAGAAAGTCGATGAATGAAATTATGCGGAGTAAAATATAGCGCAATAATATTTTACAAATTATTAAGACAGTTGTCTTGACAAGAATATCGTGGACGGATTAATCCTAGCGACGATCCAGAAGGAGGTACACCAACATCGACTGTCACCTAGGAAAACGTCCAACAAAATCCAAAAAAAACTTAGAATAAAAATAACCTACAAGGAATTAGCTTCTGGTTGGAGACTGCATCTGTTGACATAGAACAGAAATTGGTGTCAATAAAACTCTAAGCCGGCTTAACGTAGGATACCAAATATATACAGTATTGTTAGTAGTGATAAATCCTGGATTTACTTTTAATCCCGCCAAGGAGGTGAATTGTAGGCTAATTAATTCGAAAATAATGATAGCCACAAAATGTGAATATAATTTTGTTGAGGAGTATGTGTCAAATCTGATGATACAACTTTGGAAGTGTGGACCTTAGAAGGGGGTGGGTGGCGAAAAGATATCAAAATAAGCCTATCAATTTGAAAAACTGCCGGTTTTTTGAACTGAATATTTTCTCCCAGTTTTTCATGAGACGCACCGATATATTGGTTTTATAAAGAATTTTGATTTTTACCCAAAAATGCTTATTTTGGGACAATTTGTTAAATTGAACAAAAAACTGTTTTCTCTTAAAAAGAGTATATAGACTCAATTGGAACACGTTAAATGAAAATTTAAATGTGATTTCAATTTTCTTTACGATGGATACAATGGGAGATAGGTATGGCAATTCAAAATAGGCATTTTACTGGATAAATTGGAAAGTGGACTATTGCATCTTAAATATTTGTAACATACTGAGTGACAAAAAAAATAACGAGGAACATTGAGTTGACACGAATTACTGACAATTTAAGAGCCCTCCAAAATACCTATGACAAAAAAAATAATTTTTGGTAATTTTGTTCTTAGACCAAAAAATGGTTTACATTTAGCATGGAGTGTTTGAAAATTGCCAAAATTAGTAATTGTTCCAAGAAAACACTCCCTTTTTTGGCCCGTTATGGAGAAAGTACTGATTTTGGAGCCCCTAAGGAGGGTATTCAATTTTCAGCATCTGTTTTTCTTAAGAATTCTCATATTTTTTCATGATATATTGGAATCGTTTGTTTGAGTGCTCCAAGATGGTCCTAAACCGACAAAAGTTATCCGCTCTCGAAGTTCTTAAAGCAAGAAAACATCTAATTGCTGCACCATCATCCATACAGGCCCGACCTGAGTCCTAACAACTCTTTCACTACCTTAAAAAGTAATAATGAACAGATTGAACAGCTTTGACGAATGTTCCAGTCCCCAGAAGATATGTTCCAGTCCCCAGAAGATGCGACGCCTTCAAAAAAATTGAAAAATTGAATCTACCCACCAGCCAGTGGAATAACTGCTTCCAAAATTGATTCCAAAGGATGCCAGGATAAATTTCTCTTCACGGAAACTACTAGCTCAAGGAGAAATCACTTTTTTGGATATAACTACTGGAGCAATAACTTGTAAATGTGAATTTTGATGATGGATAAATGAACAGGAATTTCCACTAAATGTTACATCTATCATAAAATTGAAACTTGCGTCTAGCACTAGCCGTGTTACTATGACTTAAAATAGTCCCGCATCAAGTTAAGCGCTTAGTTGATGGACCGAACCATGCCGTTCTGGAACTGCGAAATGAACATTTTCTTTTATCATTCACGATACTATGAAAAGAGAAGGGAGATCCCAGGAGGAAAAAGAATGATTTCTGACCATATTTCATGTTTGCTACTTATTTTCATATCTGTGAACTCCACTTTCGTAGAGATCATCGTATAGTGAAACTGATGACCTTGGTTATTCTTCATTCATTCAGGAAATAATGATAACACACATTTTGCCACTAAATCATCAGTTACCATGCGTTCTACGCCACTGTTTACAAAATTTTCGTTCCTTCAAATATATTATTAAAAACCCATTTGATGGTATAGTAACAAAAACAATTCTCCTCTCTACGATTATCATAATTTTGTTCATAAAAAATGGAAAAATCTTGGTATAATCCTCTGATAATGTGAAAGTATGTACTATTGAAACGATTTAATTTCAAATTTATTAGATAATCCGATACCACATTACTCATCTAACTAAATCTCACTAGTCTAATAATAAAAATACCAATTTCATTCGCCTCTAATCACCCATATTAATTACCATCAGAAATTATAAAATACTACCTAACGGCCGTACAGAATTTCTCCGATATTTATTAATATTTTTATATTAGTAATGATGAGAAGTTGGGATAGGGCTCATAATACCTAGCGGGATGTCGGTAACGGCCCACCTACACGATCGTTTTTGATAAACGCCGAATATCCCAAGGAAAAATGGAATATCATAGGCGGAGTGTGTTGTACACTCCGCGTCATATAAAACTGGTACACCTTTTTTTTCCTATGTAAACCAAACTTAACTAATCAAAATGACAAACAGACACATGTGTCAAATTTGACAAAACGCATTATCCACGATGCCAGCACATTTAAGTGAATTCGATAAAATGCGAATCATTTCCAATATAGAGGATGGTTGGTCCATTAGACGACTTGCACAAGAGTTAAATAGAAGTAGAACCACGATTCAAAACATTAAAAAAAGGTGGGATAACGATCAAACTGTTAGCAGAAAATGTTTGGGCTTGGATGTATAGAGGAGGTTTAGGAATGTGCTGGA
>CAJUYI010002699.1:0-28967 GCA_910591695.1 Galerucella pusilla | reverse complement strand
GTCCTGATTTGTTGTTGAATGGGATGTGTTGGATACAATTTCTTCAATTTTATTTTGTTGAATCTACAATGTAGATTTAACAAAATAAAATTGTTTGATTTTATAACTTACTATGGATCTACATCAAGTAAACGCCTCATCTATTCAATTCTATAATTGGTGAAAAATTTTCTATCGGAATAACCCTCGGACATTGATAAAAGCTCGAAAATTGTATGACTACTTTCTCAAGCTTATTGCTTGTAGGCAACAGCGATAATTTTTTCACGCTGTTTGATTGGATCTTCGTTTGAATGAATGCGTAAGCCATTGGGTAGGTAACGGACATTTGTCAGTGTCATTTTTATTTGACGTTAAAAATTCAGTTAACCTGTTTAATGAATATACTAACATATTTGCAAATCGCTAAATAGTTTAAAAAATAATCACGCCGAATTACATTCCTCGTCTTTATTGCTATTAGGGTGAAATCCCACTCGTGAACTTCGTCCACTCGTGAGATTTCCATAGCAACAAAGATTCGTGCATCTAGTTAAAATTAACAAAAAATCACCACCACATGTGTAATTACTGTTAATAATTTTTTCAAATCGACCAATAGCATCGAAATTACTGATAATTCGTTAGTAGCAGTTTACAGCTGTTGAAAATTCCACACCTGTACACAAATAACCAATCAAAACATGTTTTTTTTGACAGATGACCATGGCAACGGATGAATTCTAGTGGAAATTTTTTCCCTTGGGTACCCAACAGTGAATTATACTGGACTTTTTTTGACGTCTACAATGACAGAATATTTTTTGAAAGTCTGGTTTTTATTTGTTCACATAACATTTTCAATACATCCCAATTACAAATCTAAGATGTTTTCTATATTCTTTGGTTACCTCCTTAATTCTCCTTTCTTCCCGATGGTAGGAATTGGAATGGAATGAATCAAATATCTATGTCCAGTGAAATTTTCTCTTTTCCGCATGCGACCAAGCGGCCAAGCAATCAAGAGAGGAAAAGACACTATCCGCGCGATTTAGGAACGAGCATGCGGAACATGTGAAAATAAAGAAACAACATTGAAATTTTATTAACTTTTATTGAAGCATAAAGAGAAACTACAACATTCTACTACTTATGAATAATATTAATAATAAATTGGCAATTTGATGCATTCTGTAAGTGGATCGCTGATGCTATTAGATTTTTTGGCTCAATAAGATCGGTTGGTGGAACCATTGCTGCTTCGATTTCTTGTGTCGAGAGACTGGTTGTGACAAAATTGTTGTTGGAAGAAGTAGCCCCATATGCATGTTCTCTGTCGGTGGATAATATTTTGCTAGACATTTTCCTTCGCATTTCCGTTGATTGTTCTAAATACCCTTCAGCCACGGCTGTCGATTTCCAACTTCCCAATCTTTCAATACTGGTAATACCTTCTCCACTATCTGCCAATATGGTATAGCCGAAGAGCGCCGAAAACTGTGGCCCGTATATAATTCGGGGTGACGCGTGCCCCCCAAATTTGGTAGGTATTATCAATATAGAAGTTACTGTATGACAAATGTTTATACTTTTTTTGATATTTTCACTTTTTCGCACTAGTGCGGAAAAGTGGCACTTTCTAAACTAAAATGAGTGCGGAAAAGTGAACTTCTCCACACGCAAGTAGAAAAAATATTTTTAGGAAATGATTTAACCTCTGGTGGTATAACGAGTGAAAATAATTCAATTTTTAGACCCACTGGAATTAAATAGCTTTTGTGTGGAATACGAAAATGTTTCCAATCTCTTTTCAAAGGAATAACATCCTCTCCAGAGAAAGTAATATTTTTATTACCAACTCTCTATACGGACATGCAGTTATGGCTTATCTCCCTGTTTGATGATGGTCATTCGGCTAATCGGATTCGGCAGGAAACCACAGGAGTTACATCCTGTTCATTATTTCTGCTGTTTCGCCAGTGAAATGCCGATATGTGAATGTACAGTGATCATGTTTAGTTTTGCTTGCTTCCTGTATTTTTGTCAAAAAAATATACAAAAAGCTGCTGATACAATGTCTCTAAGACGCCTAAAAAATACATACATACACTGTGTTATTTTTAACATGCGACATAGGGATTCCTTTACAAAACTGTCAAACGCGAAATTTTTTACCAAATAGCCGAAATGCACTTTTAATTTTCCAAAAATCGCTCTAGTTTAATGAAAAAGTGGATAGTTATGTTTGAAAAAGTCGAGCTCCATTTTCATACCACTCTCGAATACTTTCAACTGCGTAGGAGATAGCTGAACGGGTACAAGCACGAGGAATTTGAAAGTTGAATGTAAAGTATCGCGGTTCGATTCCCCGTCGCGAATACAAATATATTTCCTTGAATAGATCGTAACACAGTTCAGCTAATTTTTCTGCAACAATAGCGGACGAATGGACAGGAGCGTGATCGAACAAAACTCTTTTATCCAACAAAATGCGGTCGTTTTTTTCCCAAGCTTGGTATCAAAACCTGTCAGCAAATTGGCATAATATTGGCCAGTTATCGTTTTCCTTTTTTTTCAAAGTATTTAATGAAGATTACATATTCGGACATCAGAAACATAACGGAAACTAACCTTTTTTCCACCGTAGAGAAAGTGCTGCGACCCTCTGAAAAGCCACTCATTCATCAAACCGCCCTCGTAAATTCTCAGAAGAAAAAAGATGAAATAGCTAAACTATTTAAACACTTTACATAGCTGGTAAGGTGGTTTGGTCCACTCTCAATTTAAAACCAAACGAGTTGGTACTATTGGTACTATTTTGTTCTAATATAGTTAAATTGATTTATAAATCATTACAATCGATTAATTCAAGGTTAAAATTATTAGGTTCTTCAGTCTTGGTTGTACCGTTCATGTAAATTGACTAGTTGTCCTCATATTATGCTTAGCATTCCTTTCTTTCCTGTATATACCCATGTGGGCATATGCTCACCAATGGTGGAGTGAATAGCTTCCTTCATTTGATCCCTACTGAGGTTCAAAATTTTCCTGTGTGAGGAGCTGGAATACCTATTTATGGTTTTCTAGGCCTGGCGAATGAGCCAAAAAGCAGCCTCACGACCGAATAATTTGTGAAAGAATGGAAAAATCGATTTACCCTCTTGTGTTTTTTCATCCCTTCTTTGCTTTCTTACAATGAGGCCAGAAAATGTATACTTTGGATAGAACGGCGGGCGTAATTTCGGCCGGTAATCCCTTGGCCTACCTGCATAAATCAAGGGGTACCATTTATGACAGGGGTAATTTCGGCCGAGGGGCAAATGGCTTACTCATACTTTTGGGCTAACTTATTTAGACCCCTCTGAAGTTGAAGATTGTTTCATATTTGACCTCATGTCATACAAACCGGACCATAAACTTATAGATAAATACGCAGACTATTTATTACAAAACTACATAGCGCCAGAATCTCATTTTCCACCAAATATATGGGCATATGAAAACCCATCAATCAAAAGAACCACAAATGCCTGCGAATCATTCCATTCGCACTTTAATTCTATTTTTTATTCAAGTCACCATTCTATATTTATTTTTATAGAAAAATTAAAAGATTGTCAGATCGATGCATATTTAAAAATAAAAAATTTAAATATTCCAGCAAAAATTAAAGACAAACAAGTAAAAAACAAACTAAAATTTATCGAAAACATGGTAAATATGCTCCGATCTGACAATATTTCTAGAATTAATTTCGTTAAATCTGTATCACATCAAAACGTTTTTTAAAAATTTATAGTTTACCTAAGTTATAGAAATAAAATGATGTAATAATTTTATTGAAATAAAGAAATATTTTAATATAAAGCATTCTGTTATTTCATTTGATTTGCGGCCGAAAATACCTATGAGATAAGGAAGCAACTTAAAACCTCCGGCCGAATTTACCTACCGGCTTTTAGTACCTGCCCTTTTTCCGGCCGAAATTACATCCGCCCGGATAGAAGTAGGCAGAAAGACAGGAGACCAGCTTTAGTAGCCCAAGACCATTAGATGCACGAGCGAGCGTAGCGAAGTGACTGATAGTTGAGGGCGGCTAAAGCGTTTCCTACATGTGTTGCACACGACTGTTTTGTCCACCGAATGAACCAAAAAATAGCATAACTAAAAACTTTGACACACTGACGTTTAATTGGGAAGCTAATGTCAAATGTCAAGTTGTCAGATGGTAAGAACTTCAAAAATCGTGGCGTTATGAATTTTCCATCCTTGGGCTGCTAAACAATACTACTTTTCGCTCCCTTTTTGATGTTCATATGATTGGCTTTCCGTTAAGGTGGGCGAAAAAAAAAAAAAATATTTACTTTAATGGGAGCAAAACTGGCCAATACAACCTGAAAATATCAATGTCAGTGTTTAACTGCAATTAGTTACCTTGAAGTTAAACCTTCGCATGACATATATTATCCTGGTTAAGGATAATGCGATTACGAGTTTGGATACAAAGAAATAATAGTCAAGGTAAGGGTACGGAATAGTGCTCTACTAACTAAAAGAAAAAGCCGAAAGATAGGTAAAATTGGTCACTTTGATACAATTCAATAGTACGGGAGCTTATTTCTTCAAACGAACTCAACTTTAAGTCCTTTGAACGAGAATTTTAATAATAACGCTTGTGAAATATTGTTAACGATTCAATCTGATGCTGAGATTCAAGTCAATTGGGGAAAACTATTTTACTTTGTTTGTTGCATACTGGATACAACAATGAGTTACTAACGTGTTAAAATCATACACAGAAGTTTGACAGATATAAAAGTCATATTTCGTTCAAGAGTAGATGTCAAGATAATAGTATTATTCTATTACAACGCCTTAAAATATACAATATAATAATACTATTATCTTGACATCACTTTATTCATAGCACGCTTCACTCGAATATGACAAGTGCTTACAATTTTTTTGTGGCATGATTTGAACTTCCAAATTTTGATGCAATTGAAAGGGGTTTGGATGATGTAATACTTGCTTGAACTATAATATGCATTTTCTCTTTCAACCAACCACACTTTTGACAAAGATCATATGTGATGTTTGTTTAATTAATCTTCTTCTGTAGTTAATTAACAATTTGTACAAATGGTGTTTTGCTCTCAACTCTTTTGATTGCTTATGTTTATGTATAGAATAATTGGCTACATCATGGCTTGAAACTTAAAGATTGCATTTAATTTTCCGGTCTGGTTGATGTTTGTCTTTTCTGTATATCTGGGATAATTTTATCCTGTCACGTTTCCTTTACGCAAGAACATTACATAAAATAAACAACGTTATTATGGACGCTATTTAGGGACAATATAATTGTGATATTCAGATTGTTGTGTTGTCAGAATATTCCAGTAATCTTATTAGGACAGAAAAATAATTACAGGCGTAAGATGGAGGAAAAAGTTGTTTCCCTTTTCTCAAATGAAAGAATGCGAAAACTATTCTTACGAGTGAGAAGTTATGGTTCGAGATCCGACAATATACAATGTGTTATTATAAGATGCGACATAGGGTTTCCTGTACAAAACTGTCAAACGCGAGCTCACCTTTTTACCAAAAAGAACTGAGCACAGAAAGAAAAACATCTCAGCGGCGAAGCGAACCGCCATACTTCAGGTTTGACTTTTAAATAATACCGTGCACTACCATGTTAGCCATCACCCAATCGATTAAAATCACCCAAAAATGGAGTTCGACTAAGATAAACATTATTTTCCCCTTTTTATATTAAACCAGAGCGAGTATGAGAACATTAAAAGTACATTTAAACTCATTTTTCAACGACTTCTCCATATCTGTTATTATTTTTTATGAACGTGCAACCTAAAACTGCCCCAGGCTAGAGTGAGTACTCCACCTCAGGGATTGGTATTCGGCACCAATTAAACTATTTTATACACTATCACTGGTGTGTTGGAATGCGGTAGGATGAACCATTGTTATGGTTAAATTGTTGTAACACGAAATTTTAGACGTTCACCAACCTTTAAAAAGTTTACCATCAGGTCTCTGAAAGTTATCCTATGGAACACTGCAATTTCACTTGTGCTATCTGATCGTCTGTTTCAATTTCACATTTTATATTTGTAGTTGACGTTTTATAGTTTTTATGTTTGATTTTCATTATAAGTTCATTTAAAAACCAGGAGGAGTAATTTGAAAAGCCTTACTCACACCACTAAAGGTTACCAAATTAGTTACTAAAGGGTGTGTTCCGAAAACGTAGTCAACAGTCGTGTTCCAAATATATTAAATATGCCTTGATAGCAAAGACATTAGTCATAAGTCGTTTTCTCCTCTGATCTGCAGTATATTTTTCAGATGTACCTACGCATTAAACAAAATGTAAGAATTTTTTCTGTTTCGTTTCTTATTCAAACATAAGAAGATTTAGATTCACATCGACAACAAACAAATTATGGCCATTGTTGATGGTGGAGAATTACAGATAGTCAAGATAGTTTAATTATATTTATTACAATTAAATTGAAAAGAATATGACAATTGATAATATGTTTTGGCAATAACAATACTACAAAATTAATAGCGGCATTGTAAAGCAATATGCAGTATTAATTCAAACATTTCCAACAGTTGTCGCCACAGTATGTCGCCAGATTAAGTATGATAAACCACTTTTCAAATACTTCTGAGATACCTTCTTCCTTCTTTTTAACTTCAAAAACCAATAATGTATTTTCAACAAACCCATTCTTTTCTATATTGTTTTATATCTTCCATGGCATGTTCTTCCGATGAACTTTGACGATTTCTTCCCAAATATGTATATAACAAATAAATAGTACCTACATTTGACTTGTCAAAAGGTGACACAGATAAATTCAATTTGTTTCAAGAAAGCCTGAACGTTTCTTTGAAGCTTGCAAAATTTTGTCCAGCACGGATAACATTTTTGTTCTTCGAACGACATTTTTTATTCACTCATCACAATTTTTCAAAAGTCCTGGTATTCCATCAATATTTTCTGCACTATATAATGTTCCTCTACTTCAGTATTCCCTTAATACTCGCTAAGCCGACTTTACTACTCAAAAAAAATGTAAAGTAATAATGTACCCACTGCTTGAGGATATTTTTGGTTTTTCATCCAATATTTATTTATTTATCTGTCAGAACTATCAAAAATGAAAACTATCAGCTGATGTCAATATTAAAAAGTGTTGTGTGAAACTGGGCCGAATCTGACCAATCAGAGGTCTACAGAATTGCCAACTCAAATTCAAATCACTCCTCCTGGTTTTTGAATGAGGTATAATAAGTGAAAAAATTATCTTTGAAAATATATACATATAAGTACGAATTGTTATAAGCAAAATGGATAAATTGGGAGAAGTAAGAGCTGATTCACTTAATTGACATGAAAAGAAAATAAGAAATTCTAACAACATTCACCAAACGGAGTAAGTCTAACCTACAAAAATTGCTCAAAATGACCTCCATTCTGCTATATGCACTTTCTTGTCCTTTTTGTAATATTGCGAACGGACCTTCTGATCACATCTGGATTATTTCTGATTTCTCCGCAGGCATTCATTCTTCGAGAAAGTTCTTCTCTGCTATCGATCTCGGTAGCATATACTTTCGATTTTAGATATTTTAGAGAGTGCATATAGCAGAATGGAGGTCATTTTGAGCAATTTTTCTAGGTTAGACTTGCTTCGTTTGGACATTGCTGTTAGAAATTCTAGTTTTTTTTTTCAATTCAATTAATAAAATTAATAAAAATCTCCCTGTTTTTTGAAGTATAAAATTATTTCTCGTATTTTACTCTTGTCATAGTTTCGCATAGTTTCCAAATACCTATCCTTATAAAGGATATTCGGAACTTATTGAATGAGTATATCCCAAGTACGGCCCTGCAATCTCGGTCTTGTCTAACCAAAAGTACGGCAACGAAGTTTTAAATTCGGTTTTATTGGGGAAATAGTTCAAATTGGCCAAGAATCTGCTTTTTGATGGTATTTTTTTGTCGAGAAATCTTCTTATTTCCACTAAATTTTTATATGTTGAGACCACAGACATATAAGTTTTTTGTTTTTTTATATGTCTGTGGTTGAGACCAGATATGTTTCACATATAGGTTCCAGTAGCTAAGAAAAACATGATCTAGAATTCAATTCATTGGATATAAGTAGCTGAGTCTGTCTGTAATACTTAGCTACACATTTTTAATAAAATGTCGTTTTTTCATTGGGAGATCTATTCTCATTCTGTGGAACCACACACCATGGATACGCATTAGAATTGATTACTATCGCATGAAATAATCCAAATCAAGTATCAAAATAATTTTTTCTACGACTGCTATGGAAGATAGTTCTTTTCCCACAATTTACGAAACTACAAAGTGTCATTTTTTCTCACGGCACTTTGCCCACGCCACATACATTTATATGGAGAATCAAATAAAATAGACAAAAACTTAGTAAGCTATACTGTCACCTTCAACTACCTACTTAGTTGTTACAAAACTGTCAGATTATATTGGACGTTTTTAAGTTCGAAAAGGTAGTTTCTAATAACAGATAATTTAATGAGAAGAAATGACGTTCCGGGTTTGACCATACAAAATTGTACAAATTTCACCATCACCTATAATTTCGAATGAAATTATTCAACAGTTTGAAGATGGGTTACTTTTAGTGTTATCTTTGTTTTACTAGCCATAGTTACTTTACTTGTATTCTTTAAATTTGTGCAGCTCTAAAAAAAGTATAGTGTGCATCATGTGGGTAAAGTACTTTTCTCACTTGTTGCACAATATACTATTTCAGCTCGCAAGGCGTCAAGAGTATGTGGAACCGTGATGACAATATACATAAACGCTCCACTATCACATCGTTTGGGAGCGAAATTTAAATTATTTTTAAGAAAGGTGAATTTTTATCTTGAAACTTTTATTTTTCGCAGAAATGCCATTCAACTTAGATAAAGTATACGCCTGCAAACATCGTGGAACTTAAGAATCGTGCCAGTATTGGATTTTGATAATTTATACAGGTGAGCCAAAATCATATACATTTTTGAATACCTTTGCGCTACAAATAATACTGAATTCCTTGTGCTATGGACATTTAGTGAGAGTTTCAAAAATATCCAATTCACAACTGCTAAAATTAGCAGATCTGCTGCTTTTGTAACCGTTGCCATATTTAATAAGCGGAAAAGGAGGAAGTATCATCCATTCTCAATATGATTCCATTATTAATATCGAAAACTTTTCTTGAACTCAAATTTCATGCACATACTTATGTCGCAATCTACTTATCAATACCTATTTCTGTTAGAAAAAGTCCAGCGGATAACAAGGAACAAATTTAACCAGTTTAACTAACAATCTATGATTCGGCTTAGTGTGAGACAAAGTCATATTCTCTCAAGTCTGATCTGTATACGAATCGACTTTGTCAATAGAGTTTTTTTGATGTAATACGAATGCGAGTAGCAGTGAAGGGCTTGATAAATCCATTCACTACACCCCTTACCTAATTCAACTGAATTTTAAATTTGATATTATTAGGCTAACGCTAACTCTCATTTCCGTCCTTTATTTGAATGAATAAAATGAAAAAAACAAATAAGCTCCTCCACTAATAGTAAAAATATATCGAAGTTTCTTTGTCACCGTATCAAATTTCTCGGCAGTTTCATTTCAACTTGTTCTCATTCAAAAAAGTCGGAAAAGAAAACGATTTCAGGTGGTCCTTTTAGACCGACGTTGTGCATAAATACCTATTGTTAAAGTTCGGAGGTGTTTTTGTTGTCGAATTGTTAGTATTTTGTAGCATTAAAAGGGCACCATTTTCAAGGAGAACTCTTTGGGGAGTTTGTAAAGTATTTGCCTCGACGTGTTTCGAGAATACTAAAAATTACCAGGCTGTAGCAGTGGTGTATATGCAAACCTTTTAAAACAGGCTTAAAAAAAACGTTATTTATTGTTTTTGAATCGGAACATTTTATAATGTATGAGAAGTACATTTTTTATAATAAGAGTAGATAACAAAAAAAATCAGCTTAAATGATGATAGTGGATAACAAGAAATATTGCACATAAGCAAAACTAAATTATAGAAAATAAATATGAAGAGACACCATTCCGTTAATAGTCTAGACAACATGACAATGTGCCTTTTAGTTCAATTTTTTTTACTTGCCACCGAAAATTATAATCAAGGGGTCATTCGATTCGTCATCGAATCTAAAAACTTTTCAAAGAATTTGGAGTGTCAATGGCCAAAGTTATAAGCAATTTAATAAACAAAAAGGGGTTTGGTTTTTTGCGAATATCCTAAGAGGAAATAAAAATTTTAAAATTTGAGTGGATTCAAAAAGAGGGAGATATTACTTGAAAAAAAAGTCCTGCCTCCCAGAACTGTAGAGCCAATATTAGGAATTTGGCCAGAAGGTTGAAAATACGACCGAAAACAGGGACTCTCTCTTGCGTAACCTCCGCCTACTTCAGATCTTTAATAAGAAAATATTATTTAAACTGATTGAATATAAAAATTGAAAACTGAAAAGATTCACGCACCTACAGAATAGACCAATGAACAATAATTCGCTGACTAAAAAATTTTTATCGGAATTTTTCCTTTGGTTATCCATTAGTTAATCAACAATTTTTTGTAGCTAAAACATTAACATTGAATTGCGATAATTGTAAGACCCAAGATTTTTTTCCTTTGATGGAGCTATTTTACAAAAGCTTTGGAGGATTGGAAAAATTGTCAATTTCCACTTTGTTATCAACAATTTACCTAGGTGGTGAATTATAAAACTTGATTAAACATTGAGAAAATAATGTTTTTTTATAACTGCTATGAAAAGTGACGTATTTCTCATAGCTTACTAATTTCAAAACCAAATATTGCTCATACTGTGAGAAATATTATTTCTCACGGCACTTTGTCCACAGAATTAAACTAAATCGACAAAAACTAAGTAAGCTACTGTCATTTTTGAATACCTACTTTGTTGTCACAAAACTGTCAGGTTATATTAGAAGTTTTCAAATTCGAAAAGGTAGTTTCAAATAACCTAATAAGTTTAATGGAAAGAAATGACATTCCGGGTTTGACCATACGAAATTGTACAAATTTCACCATCACCTATGATTTTGAATAAAATTATTTAACAGTTGAGAGAAAATCCTTTAGTGTTATTTTTGTTTCACTAACCATAAAAATAAATATCAAGTTACTTTACTTGTATTCTTTAAATTTTTGCAGTTGTAGAAAAAGTATAGTGTGCAACATGTGGGGAAAGTACTCTTCTCACTCGTGTGTTTGCGTCCCTCGCCCTTCGGGCTTGTGCCACAAACTACCACACTCGTGAGAAAAGTTGAAGTTTTCCCTCTTGTTGCTGCATTTTTGTTTGTTGTTTGTTCAATAAATAACTTTTTCGATGGGAATATAATAGTTCAAGATATATATAATTCAAGAAGGTTTTTAAATGGAAACTGATGATTTTTTGATGAGGAAAGAATCTTCGACATAGAGCCTAAGTATTTCTCACATTTTCACAAGACGAACAATAAATTTGCTGATTATCCAGGATTTTAGACATTTTGTTTGTTACGTGGCTTTTTGTGTTTTTTGACCGAATAGCATAGCATTCGATTTAGATAGATTTATAGAAATACATTACTTATTAGATGACTCAGATGATATACAGGGTGTTTTCAAATGACACTTACAACGTTTGCATGTAGATACCTCTCGGAAAATTGAACAATTGGATATGAGGAGTAAGGGGTCAAGCTCATTTACTTTTCGAAATAAGGGGTGCTCAAGTTATAAAAATTTCAATGTTTTTTTGTTCTGATAGCTTTCAAATGGATGGATAAATTGATTTGACATTTGACTGGTTGTTTTTATATGTAAAAGGGCATATTTTAATGGAAAAACATGTCTCAATTTTAGATCCAGTGGTGTACATTTGGAAGAATTAGTCATCTTTCTCCTCCCATTTTCAACGCCACTGGTATTTGAAGCTATTTTTTATCAAGTAGTTTTCAAGATATTTGCAAGCGTTGTAAGTGCCATTTGAAAACACCTTGTATATAATACTCCATTTATTTCAAACTTTGCATCTTCAGCTCTACTTTCTGGAATCTCTCAATACAACAGCATAAAATGCATGTGTGTCGTCAGAGACGACACCGAACGCCTGCTTCATCTTGATTGAAGTGATTGTTGATATTTTCAAAAACAACCCTGTCTCTCTAATTATTGTCATGTTATATCAAAACGATATATTCCTCACATTCATAAACAAACAAATTAATCCATTTCACCAATGGTTCGCTCGATTTATCTATTTCAGTTGTTTAGCGATTTTGTGAATGCTGTTAATGAACTTGATTATTATTAATAGGGAGTGTATGTCGACGCAATTCGTGTAAGCTGACTGTAAATTATTAGCGAATTCATGCGCGAAACTAAAATAAGTTCCACTACACAGTGTTATATCTTTATTTATGGTATATCGTTAATTTACTGATCACTCTACACTACAAAATTATTTCACACTACAGAACTTGAGGGGTTAAAAAATATGATAAATTTCCAACGATATTGAAACATTTCATGTCTCGCTGTTTTAAAAATTGTACTGAAAGACAATAGTAGTTTGTACAACAAGTGCGCAAAGCGTCACTTTTCCCACGAGCGCAGAAGTTTGTGGCTCGAGCCGTAAGGCGAGTGCCGCAAATCTAGCGAGTGGGAAAAGTGATTTGCGTACAAGTTGCACACAATATTTTTTCTACAACCACATTTATTAATGAAAGAAATATAGTCATTTATATAGTTATTTTATTTAAACTTTTAATAGAAAGAACTTACAATATGAAAATAAATAGAAAAATCAGTTGAATGTATAATTAATTGTAAAATTTTAACCAATTTGTATTGAAACCTCAGGTAACAAATTTTCGGTTGCAGTTCTAGCCTTTTCAATAATATATGGAGGAGTATTTTCAATGTCCGAATTGGACAACTCAAAAAATAAGTTATTTTGATCTTGGTTCATAATGCCTTAAATTGTTTTTATAATTAATTAAAATTGATAATGAAATAAATAGTTTACTTAGGTACTTTTGCTTTTAATTTAAAAATTGTACACAAATAAGAAATATACTATTAGGTTGAATTGTCAAAATAAGTTGACAGGTCATAGGTAGCTTTGTTTGACATTTCGGTGCGGAAAAGTGCCATAGCGTGTACTTTTCCCATTACTTTTCCAACGGCTATCAAAAGAATTAGGAAAGGCCTGCTTTGCGCATAAAAATTTGTGTAGAAAAGCGTGTTTTGCATAGTGGTTGTAGGAAAAAAAGCTTTCTTAGCAGTGAGAGGTGCATCCCTTCCCAGTTCCTCCAGTTTCTCTGTGAGTGAATCCAAAAATAGCATCAGAATAAATTAATCTAATTTGGCACTCTTATTTGAATTGCCCTCTGAGAAATTAATGGCCCCTAGCACAGCTTGTTTAACCTCTTGATAACGGTGAAAAAACTCTCCTCGGCAGTCCGGTTTGGAGAGGTTCTACTGTATTCAAAACCAAATGTTAGTGTAACACCCCATGATAAAAAAATTCAGGCAATTATCAGACTTCCAATCAAAAAATCCATTGCTGTATCTACTGAGCCACCCAATCCCGTAACTTCTGCTTCACTTCAAGTGTCTTGTCTGTTTGTTGGTTGAATCAATATAATTTAAAGTCTAGCTGCACATGAATAATCCAAACTCCCTCCAATATTATCCGAGAAAGTTGCTGTATTGTTATTAGATCAGTTAACCAATTACACGCGGCTTTTTTCATGCTTGAGTGATGTTTATTTTGATACAACAAAACATGAGAACTTCGAGTGGAGGGGAATTCGGGAATTGTATATAATTTGTCTGTAAAGAATAATATGACTGCATTACTAACTCAACCAAAACCTTACAACAAACCATTATATAGAGTGACTTAACGAGACTCTTGTGGTCATCACTTCCAGCATTAATATTACGTAAGCGTATGCCGTGTTATTCATTCTTTATTTCAGCAGGCTGTGTATTCACCAGTCTTAACTGAATATCATTAATTATCATCATTTGAAATCAATTATCTTCTTGACATTCAACCAACATAACATTCTGCAAATTATATCCTTTTATTAGATTCGAAATCGCAGTAACGTAAGAGCCTCCGCTATTTCAAAGTTAAATGTAGCTTTGGTATCCTTTCACATCTTTGTTGAAGTACCAAGCACTTTCTGTTCCATCAACGTCCAACATGACAAAGAAAGCGAAGTTGACTCTCACGTTGTGGACTATCTTAGCCAGAAACAATTTGAATAACCCAAAACGACTTTTCATACTTACTACCGGATCTAGAAGAGATGGATAATCATCGAATGAGACAGTTTAGATGCAAAGTCAGTCAAATCATAGATGAAACTTTAACCCGCACTGTAGTAACACCAAACTCTTGGCAAACTATTTACAGTCATCAGGGTACTGTGGCTTTAAATAAATCATCCAGGCAGCCTGCTGATGTTTAGAATTGTCTCCTTAGTACCACCAAGAAGTCACTAAATGGTTAGGAGAATTCAGAATAGGACCCATCAGCGTGGTTCGAACGGAGCCACGAGAGAATTGATTATAATAGTTAGTCTTTCATTAGTTCAAGCTGTAACTTTTGTTAGTATCACTTATCTTAAATTACTTGCCTACCTTAGCAGTCTTTCTTTTGGCGGAATAGGCATCCTCCAATGAGTTTCCTTTTTCTCAATTAACGGCCTAATTGGTGTTAAGAGAAGGTTAAAATTACCCTGGTTCATTCTATATAGCACTGTTAAAACTTATCTGGGTGTTGTCTAAATTCTTCTCCTATGACGGTCGCATTATGTTGCAGGTTCTTTTGATTACTAGGTTGTACCCAAAACCGTCTTTTTTACTTAATTACTTTATTTCGCCGTCTGCGATTCGCCCACCATGGTAAAACTAAATACTTTTTATCGAAAGGCATATTTGCAACTAGTTCAATAATATTAAATACAAAAAACAGCCTGGAAGTAGTTTCTGCAATGTGCACTGAACGAGTTTCACGCAACAAATTTCACTAGTGTGTCACCCACCTAAGAATTCAAACAGTGTTTCAAAATACAACAAACATAAGGTCCCTCCTAATGAACCTGTGGATACTGAAGACAATTGATTGACAGATTTAGATTTCACGTTTCGTTCAACTTAAAATGCTGCTCCATTATCATCGGAATTCCTCCACTCAATTTTGTGATCTTCAGTCCGTTTTCAATACAATTGAAAATAAACAAATGAATTATATAATAATTTCAATATAACATCTAGTCGGTCAAGAACTTGAACCATTTTAATAATCGACTTAATTTTGCATGAATTTCGTCACAATAGATGAACTAAATAGTTTGCTGTCAATTTGAGAATTTTGGAATAATAGTTAATGAGAAGATTCTACCCATTTGCAACTTTATATTTAATTCAATAAATTGGAATTAGTTTCGATTTTATGTTAATGATAATTTTAGTAAATTAAAAAAAAACCAACCGTATTTCCACATTGTTTATCTTTCACTGCCAACCAAACATAGTAAAATAATTGAAATAATATTTAGCTTATTTCGATCTGTATGGGGTTCCATAGTCTGTACACATTGAAAAATTATTGTTTGTATTTACTGCTCGTTGAATTTATCTCTTTATAATGTATTCACAAATGGAATTTTGGATACATAATACGTCCATATATACAATACCAATATTGAAAACGGTGTTCCATATTTTATTCTGTGAAATACCATTTCAATCATAATATCTGTTTGCAACGCATCTATGCAACTTTGATGCAGACATGCTTCAAAGCAACTGTATTATATTGTGAACATGTTCAAGCAAGATGCGTTGCCACGACTTTCAGTAGATAAGGCAATTTATATTGAAGTGAGGCGACAAATGCAGGTACTTATTGAAAGTAATTCAATTCCAACTACAATTGAAACATTACTATATTCAACACCAAAGTATGAAACCTTGAAACGTGCGAAAATTGGAAATTGGAGACAACGATATTTATGATAATAATAATTATTAATACAACTTGATGAGGGAAGGACCCTAAGATCCATTGTACTTTGTTCTTTAGCTGCTTTACACTTTCCACCTATCTCTCACTGAATGTTTCAAGAAGTCTAGAGGAAAGTTTAATTTCACTATCAGTTTGCACTGATTACTGAAGCTTCTCCGGCATTCATAATATTCGTCATAATTTTTGTGTATATTCTCTTTATTTTTGCTCCTTAAATCTGGTTTCACCTTGTATACCTATCATTAGGCGTTTTGCCGCGAGGTACCGTTGACTCAACGTTACACAATTTCTCGGGACCGTAACGTTTTCGCGACAGGTCGGTTCAAACTTTTGTCTTTGAGTATACTTCAACGGTACGCAAATTCATGGACCGTGGTGAGTAAGGTGTTTTGGGGAGCGGTTGACGGTTGACATTTATAATGACATAATCTATAGGAATATAAAAAAGCTAGATATTTGAAAATAAATCAAAACAATTAAGGTATTGATTCATTTTGCACAAAATTATCAAAAAGTACAAAATCCGTAAGGACTAGAGGTTCTCTATAGAGATCAGATTATCCATATAATTAACACGATATTAATTAATGGAAAAATGAAATAAAAATAATCACAACGAATAACCAAAGAGACAAGCACGTCAGTTATCTATTATCAAAACCCAAATCTTATTTTGTCTATGCCCAAGACAAGACCAACGCATTTTCGCGAAGGAATCAATGAAAAGAAATAAAAACCAATTAGAGAAGGATAATGATAGTACCGTTCCCATTGAATCGGTAGTCAACCGGTACCTCGCAGCAAAACGCCTATTGTTCCACCATCTGGCTAATTCTTTTCTCCTGTTCTGGTCTCTCTATAAATTTGTGTTACTGCATTAGAAGTTATATACAGTAGAAACGGTGAATCTTTTCCATCACGTGACTGTTACGTCAGCAACAATATTCATATGAATCAAATCAAAACTTCTGTCAACTCGATAGAAATAATCGTTATGACTAATATTCCAAACGTCGGCCTTTTACGAATTGGCTACTAGGCAAGAAATTTAATTTTCTAATTGTAATTATCTGGTTAACATCTCGACATCATTATTGAAACTATCGATATACTGGGTGAATAAGTTACAAAGTTCAAAATTAATATCAACCATGCTGGCTTATTAATAGAGAGCTAATTTTTGTAGGATGTCTTGGATTTTATATAAGTATTTACAATTAGTAGTTCATAAAACTGACGTAATATTTATTCTACTGACACTAAAACTTTTAAAATTACAGTTTGTGAACTGGGGCAATATATCACATGGAATCCGTTCCATATTAAAAATAAAAAATAGAGATGTCCACAACAGGCATCAAAATAAAATTGAAACACAGACAAGCAATAGAAAATTTCTAAGTGAAACCCAAGGCCCCATATATGTAATTAGAGCCTGGCCCTTTACATCAGCAGTTATTAACAAATAAGTAAAAGAAAACTACAAAAATAATAATGATTTATTGCTTCTGAAACACAATATGTTCACAACAATGAGTACAAGGGAGTTATATATTATTCTTATTACAAATCCTTCTTTAAAGTTCATCCGTTTCGGAATCTGAGCTGTCTTTACCAGTATTTATTATCACGGGTTCTATATATGTATTTCCACCAAATTTTGGTCTCGAGTAAATCAGTCTTTGATTATTTTTTCGGTATGCCTAACACAATTATTCTATTGGCACTACAATTTTCCAGTGCTTCCTTCCACATACTCAAGACCCTTTTATCACCTTATCTGTGGAGTAGCATGCTTCCCTAAAAAAATAAAAAGTTTAAAATCATCATTATCCCAAACAAAACAAAATATTTTTTTATATTTACTTCATACTAAACTGAAATACACAATTTTGATATTCACATTTACGGACAGTACTCAACTTAGAAATGAGCACATGTAGAAGCTATAATTTATCACATTCAAATTAAAAATATGCACAACTTTCTGTATTCAGAAACTTTTATTACTCAGAACCTCTATAATCAAACTACTGGTTCTCTAAGATTTTTATATAGGTATAGTGTAACTATTGTTAATGTGATGACCCACATTTTTAGTCCCTTTGAAGGAAAAAGCCGCCAAATGATGTGCATAAAATTTTTTTATAAATTGGAATATTGTGAAATAATGCTTTTCAAATGTAATTCAAATCAATATAGTGGATTAAAATTACCCTGCATAAAATTTGTAATACAATTCAAGGTCATCACATTAACATTAGTTACACTATACCTACTACATTGAAGCTGATGGTGAAAAATCACACTATATAGATAATATTACATGCAAAATCTTAATTATTGGGGACTATGACCTCACTTTTGTTTCATTTAAAGTGTAAGCTGACTGTATGGGTTGAGATTGAGAACATGGGCTAAAAACAATACAGCAAATTAATCTCGCATAACCTCAAATGCGGTAATGTCAAATTCAACTTTTAGCACGAGCAGTTATTCGCGTTACATCTATAATATCGTTGTCTCTTTTTACGATTATTACGGCAAATTTGAAGAAACTATAACGTATGTCCTGTTGTTAGTCTTGTGAAGAAGACAATCGATCGTATGTTGTTATGTTTGATTTATATTGACAGAAAGAGATAGTATGTAGAAAATATGTGTTGTATGAATCGTAGATTGGGTCACGTGATGGAAAAGATTCACCGTTTCTACTGTATTTGAATTCACCTCACCAACTTTCCATTAATGCATTTTGTTTCAGATCATGCCATAATTTCATTTCCGCTTGAGTAGTTTTTTGAACTTTTTTGTTCATTCTTTTTTTCTTATTCTATATAATTTTGTTTGTTTGTCTATTTTTGGTTTATTTTTCCAATTTCTATGATTCCTTTCCTTCACTCAGTTAACATATCTACACCTGGCATGATTGTGACATATATTCCCTTGGTTTATCAGGATATAGTTAAGAATTCGATCATATGAACATATGATTATCATTCATTATTCAGTACTCATTATTCTCTTAGTTATTTGCAGACTATCACATCATGAGAATACCATACAATGAGATATATTATTCTACATTTTATCAAGGATATGATCCACTGTGAATTTGACATACAATTTTTGGAAAAATACCTGACTTGTAAATATTGCGAGTTCACAATACAACTTTCAATTGAAAAGTCCTGGGTAATAGTTCCTGTAATCAGAAAACCATCAATCCTGATCATTAGTATTCAGACCCGAGTATATACCCAAAGGATGGAAAAAGCAATCTTCAAAAAACTGCATTATATCAGATATCTAGTGGATGCAAAAAATTTTATTCACTTATGTAAGACCTCAAGTTTAATGAAAGTTGATTATGAAGGAACACAAATAGTAGATTGAAGATTGGGAGTTCCATGAGTAGGGCTTGAAAAAAGGAGTATTATATGTTCAATCGGATTCAGCGAACCTTATTTTGAAAAAAAAAACGAATTCTCCGAATTCGGAGAAGTATGCAGGTGATATTTGAGTTAACTATGGTGAAATTGGGTCACCAATGTTAAAAAGGGAAAATTCCATCAGAAGTTAATCAGCTCCGTTATCAGGATAGTAGTTGAAGCCTGAAGATATTCCAAAGTTTCCCAGAGGAAAAGGACTAAAGCTACTTGTCTCCAAGACTCTCCTCAAGAACTAAGTAGTATTAAGTGGGCACAATGGATCTTTCATGTCACTTCAATATAATATACATATACATATCAAAATAGTAACCAGGTTTTCCTATGATTCATTGTTGGAATTGTTTCACTCCAATAAATATTTCATCACACAATACCAAGAAAGTCATACATATTTTGAAACAGAAATAATTATAGCTCACAAAAAGTAAGAGCTAACGCATTCTGTAGTGCGCTCTTTACTACATTCTATTTTTAGGAATATCCTTATCGGAAAATAATTCCATATTCACAATTTTTTTTATTTAAAATGTTACTACGAATAAATCTCGGAAATTTGACGTCGAAGACTGGAAGAATGTAATACGGTGGTTTAATCATACTTCATTTAAATAATTATCAGATATATGATTGGTTGATGTGTGAGATTAGCTTAATATAGCTAGATCAAACTTCACGTTGTTATATATAAGAATCTGGGGTCTTCTATATTATGCGTTTTATGGAAACACGTTTAATTGAATTATCAGCCACTACCACCATTATATCCGTCATTTTTAATGCGGGTAATTATTCATCACCCGGTATGACTTACACAAGTCCATCAGGACCACAATGACCTTATTACTGAATAACAGCTCTTCATTGATAAATGACAGCACTTACTAGCCATAAAGACTGTCAATCAATTAACGACATTCACGAATTTCAAGATTGAAATTAACGTACACGGGCATTATTGTAATTTTGTGGGCCACTACTATAAATATGTGGATAAAAGTGACGTGAATATAAGATAAGCAGCATTTGATGGAACATTTTTATCTGGCTTAGATATTTTGTAATTATAAATAGCAATAATATTATAATGATTATTTTTTTCCATTACAGTAAGCAATAACCCAAGAGATTATATTTCTCTCATTTCTCATTTGAATTAGGTAAAGGTACTCTTGAATATCATTACATGAAGAAAGTATCTGGAAATGGAATGAACGCAACTTATACAGCGTGGAACACTCAAATGAAATAAGTCTATAACGAATAAATGAGGGCATTCTAGAAAAAACCTCCTATACAGGGTGCGGCAGATAAACGGTCAATTAGAGATATCTCGAGAATTAAAGGTATCTGAAATATGAAAATTGGCGTGAAGGGGTTTTGAATAATGAGCTATTTAATAAAAATATTGCCGTCACCATTCTACTTCCGGTTATACCGGAAGTTGCACATAACTTTGTAGTTTTTAATGGAAGACCCTGTATATTTTTCAATTTTAGGAATATTCACGTTATTCTAAACATGTTTTGTTAATACTTCCCTATACCCATTTTTAGCCGTTTTTGAGTTGTAATGTTTTTTATATGAAACTGACACTTTTTTACCATGTACATAAAATTCAATATCCTCTAATCTAATTTGAATAAAACTTCAAATTTCTTAGGAACTATTTACCACATACCGCTTTATCGTTTACACTGTGAAGTTACCCTTTTTATTATACAGGGTGCTGTCAAAATTGAAATAAAAACGGAATCCACAATCTTCGCGTAATTCCTTTTTTTCAAATGGGACACCCTGTATGTGATTATTAATTTTAAAAGAATACGTTACCCACTATCGATATGTATTACTATTCCCTATTTCAAATGAATCAGCTTTATACATTTTTGTCACAAAAAATTAATTTTCTTATAGGCTATGTGGTATTAATTTATTGAATTAAACACTCGCTTATGTTACAATTATACAGATACTATCAAAGATAATAAGCTTGTTAATGCAACAAATGTTCAAAGTGTTGCCCATCAACTTCCAAACATTTTATAGACTCTTTTAAGGATGAATTTGGATGAGCTGCAAAATATCCCAGGATATCTATTTGTAAATCCTCATTGTCGACATGGGTCTTGGGCTTATTTCTTTTACTTTTGAACTGACCAAACTGGGAACAGTTGTGTAGCAAACGTTTCACAGATTTATGATTTGGTCCAGGCTTTTCTAGCAAACACACGGCAAGTTCTGGATACCATTCTGTTATACTCACCATGAATCATAATTAAATTTAAAAAATCATCATTTGTATATCCTAAATGTGCCATTATTATTTTGTTAAGAAAGTTAAAGGCAAACTATTATTATACCTTGCACACAACGGCATACAACAAGGTATTAAACATTAACGATAACTGTCATTTGTCAGAATATTCCATAGGCGACTTGATAAATTAATTTTTTGTGACAAAAATGTATAAAGCTGATTTATTTGAAAACTGCAGGAGATAGTTATAGGGAACAGTAATACATATCGATAGTGGACAACGTATTCTTCTAAAATAAATAATCACATACAAGGTGTCCCATTTGAAAAAAAGGAATTCCGCGAAGATTGTGGATTCCGTTTTTATTCCAATTTTGACAGCACCCTGTATAATGAAAAAGGTAACCTCACAGTGTAAACGATGAAGCGGTATGTGGTTAATAGTTCCTGAGAAATTTAAACTTTTATTCAAATTACATTAGAGGATATGGAATTTTATGTACATGGTAAAAAAGTGTCATTTTCATATAAAAAACATTACAACTCAAAAACGGTTCGGAATAGGTATAGGGAAGTATTAACAAAAAATGTCCAGAATAACGTAAACATAGCTAAAATTCAAAAATATACAGGGTCTTCCATTAAAAATTACAAAGTTGTGTGCGACTTCTGGTATAACAGAAAGTAGAATGGTTACGGCAATATTTTCATTGAATAGCTCATTATTCAAAACCCCTTCATGCCAATTTTCATAATTCAGATACCTTTAATTCTCTAGATATTTCTAATTGACCGTTTATCTGCCGCACCCTGTATATTATACATTTTTTGTATTCTTCGGAATATTCTAGCCATAAAAATTCATATAGGTACAATGTCCCATTCCTATCTGGGAAATATTAATTGTTTTCAAACTATTTTTTATTTCAAAAATTCGCTACATCACACTAAAAACCTAATAATGAGTAATACTGATTATGGAACAAAAAAGAATTAATGTCAATGTAGGAAATGATCGCCGCGAACGTTTCTCAAAAATGACAATACATTTGGAGCAGTTCTAAATATTTATCTTTGGTAGGTACTTTGGTTTGGTTCCTTCTAGCTATTGCTTTGAAGCTTTGAATTTCTGGTTTTGAATGGGATTTAGTGAAGTGTACTTTTCAGATACGGTTGTTTTAAAAATACTTCTCATAAAACGCATTTGCGCAGTATGAAAAGTAACAGTTATTTTTCAAAAACCATAAATCATATTTCTGAGTAAAATTATAAATCATACCACGCACAACTATTTATAACATTGAATTCAAAGCTATTCTTGACCTTTTGTTGTACTAGTGAAAGTTCTATAATGTTATTGCACTCCAGCATTGTTGAAGGTACTACCTGTATTTATGTTTGAACTTTTTGGATTCCCATTTTTCATAACCAAACCATCAGTGAGGAAAATATTGAATGAATAAATAATGATAGATTTAGAACTAATGAAAAGTTGGCTACCTATCTTCATCTAATACCATCAAATGGAAATATTTATAGATTAAATATTTCTTGACCTACTAAAATTTTTATATATTTTTTTAATCGCTTCGGTCACTTTATTTACTGTAGACATTCTTCGGTGTCTACCTGATCCCGTGCTACTCAAATATTTACCAGTTGAACTGGTTGTAATCTGAGCACACAAACACTTGTAGAACTTGTAACCGGCATATTTATTACTGTTGACAGACCGCTATTCAAAATATTATTTATGAATACTTGCTATATACTTATAGAATAATTTACATATCGGTGAATGTATGTAAGTGGAAGGAAGGTTCTAATTTCATATTCCATATCAACAAGCTATTGATTTATAAATAGACCAGGAAATAAAAAAACTACCCTCTATACAAATTTAATTCAACAAATGTAAAACAACTTCCCTATAGTTTAAGCTTCAAAATAGTAATTTATTCAACAAGTGTAAGGAGAGGGGGGCAAGTGACTTGCGAAAATTAATATACTTAATTAAAATTTAACTTTCAATTACTGGCTATGTATATTTACATGATATTGATTATGATATTGATGATAAAACAAATTTAAATATCGCTAATCACTATTTACTTCACACTGGACGTGATGCCTGAATTCACTCCAACTGTTGAGTTAGTTTGAAACCTCATTGGTGCTACGTCACAGATATGCAAGTGACCAAAGTCATGCTATACATGAAGTTGAAAACATCGTCATTTGAAGTTGAGTTGTTGAGATAACTTTACTGGTTTACATGCGGTTTTGCCGCGTTGTACTGATTTTGGTTATTTGCACCCATGAGGTTTTAAACTAACTCTAAAGATGGACATGATCCAAAGAGGTTGGAAAAACCGATAGGACTTCAGAAAAACAGTCGCTTTCTGGTTTGCTTGTCTCCGACCCAGTAGGTTCTGGTAGCCAAACTAAAGCGATCCTTCTGCTGACTCTCCAAGCTGTCCCAAGTCCCGGCTGAACTTTTTCAATTTGTGATTGGTATTTGTGTGATGCCTTTTGGCCGAAATATTATTTATTAATTACTTAAATTATCATTATGGTATTATTATGATTAGAGACATAAATTCCCTTGAATCTAACGTCGATATAGCATGAATCGTTTACATATATGAAAACAGAAAGGTCTCACGTATGATGTCAAGTTCAGAGTGTGTAAACAGAATTGTTTATGTTTACAAAACGGTGAACTTGACTCGTCGTATAAATATATTAAACGAAAGTGTTTTAACATTCATTCTAATTCATTCTGATTCATTCTAAATTATTCTAAATGTAGTCTATTCATCGTAATCTTTTTTTAATTAAGATTCTAATTAATACTAGTAATAAGTGAGTTAATGTATAATAGTAAAGTAAGGTAATAAAGAGAACATGTCCCGATGATTCCAGTAGTTGTTTTATTCCTGTGAGATGACACACCAAGTGACCGGTAACACCACCTAGTCAGAGGCCCTTCCACACTTCTAATGCACCAAGTATCCATAGTAGGATACACACATTACATTTGTTTGAATTCTCTAATTTTGTTACTTGGTGGGTCTGGGTAATCAGTCGAGAAAATAGCCTTGTCACCATGGTATTGGTAAGGGTTGTTATCGTCACATTTTTTTGCTTTTACTGACTACTGGGAAAGCTTTTACTGGGACTGGTCTCAGCATTGTCCTCCTCGGTGCTTCCAAGAATCCTTTGTAACTCGCTAGGTGCTCTCCATAGTAATTGGGATATGCTACAGGTTAGTCTGTTGACCTGTTCCCGACATTTCGTATTGACTCGGCACGTCGTTTTCCCCTTGGAAACTATGTTAATTCTGTTCTTATCATACCCTTCAATTGGATTTGCTCGATATCTCATGTTCTGATTTTGGATTGGAAACTTCTTCAGTAGACACCATTGTTTTCGTGTTTATTAAATGAAAATATAGTTACGTAGGGGATGGAACAAACTGTGTGGTACAAAGTTTAATTTAAATTGGTTATTTGGTTTAAGCATGAAGTATAAAACTGTATATTTTAGATAAAATTGTCAAATCTTGTAGCTGTTAATGTTCGTGATCTGATAGGGTATTATTTTTGCTTCCATTTCTCTACTCCACATTTCGTTCACATCGATCTCTCATAATCCTTGACTAAGGAACTTATATCCGGCATTTGATTGATTGCTACAACACTACATATTACCAAATTCGTCAATCAAAAGCCAGTCGTCATTCAGGTAGAAAATCCTGATTTGTAGTTATTTTTGGAGTAACAAAATAAAACCAAATTATTTCTGGAAACTGTATTTCCTTCAAATTGCTGAAGTTACCTGATTTGTCATAGCTGAAAGCAATTATGAGAAGTGCCACAAATGCGCTTTTCGATTATGCTGCACACAACATTTCGTCCACGGTTAAACTTAAATTTGTTTTTATCCCACATTGGTTTGTTTCAAATACAAGAAATATCACAAATTTTCAGGATAGCTTGTACTGAAATATTAACAGTTTGAGATAACTTAAATTTTATTATAATTTCTGCCCAATTATTGCTTATAATAGATCACAGTTTGGAAAAACTGTCGGATAAACGCTTTATAATGTAACCGAGACTTTGACTGACGAAGGGCTATTTGAGGCGACGGGCACACTAATCAATAAAAGAGTTCAGTTTGAGGTCAATATGGCCATCAAAAAGTGGTTTTCTTGACAAGAATGACAGTTAATGTCGCTCCACGGGTGTATACATTGTTTCAATAAAATGCGAAAATCTCAATATTTGAATGGTAGACATCATCTGTCATTAAACTGAACCTTAAACTGAACTCTATTGGTATCAAGTCGTGTAGTGTCGAATCAACTAGTAATACATGAAATGCTCTTCATACTAAGCAAGCATCATTATTCTGTGAGTGAAATTCAACAGCTGTATTTCAAAAAAAATTTGAACTATCACACTGTATTTCATCCGAGATTTCATCGCATATATTATTCACCAGACTTGGGTCGAATACTGAAATTTGGTATTCGAATCCGAATCCTGAATACTGTATTCTAAATTGTATTCGAATACTCAAGATTCGAATACAAAGAAAAAAAAGTATTCGAATAACGCTGTATTCAAATACCTGTATTCATTTAAATAGGAATATTTTCCGGATATTCCAACTAAAAAGAAAGATATGCGCACTTTAAACTTATAGTTTATAGGTAACAAAAACAAAAAGAAACTTGAATGATGAATAAAATTCTTTTCATTTAAATAAAAAAATAGGAACCAATTAATATCATATGACGACGCACAGGGAATTAAATATGAAGAGAAAAATCAAGTGTTTCATATCCCGATCGCCTTCAACAAAACCAACATTTCAAAAAATTCGTCACCCAAATTTTGACGCTATGGCGTATTTATCATACCCGCAAAAGAAAACAATCGTTCTACTGAAGCAAAGATGGTGATATGGAGTTATACCTAAAAAATATTGGTTCAATTCAAAGGGTAATAATTCAGCATCTCCAAAGCTAATCTTTTATCTTCAAGATATTGCAAAAGGTTATTCTGAATAGGATTCAGAATACTGAGTATTCGAATACTACCCAAGTCTGTTATTCACTCAATGACTTTATACAATCTATATTAAATGAAAAACCGAGATAAGCAGTTCGACAACAAATAATTACTACTGATAATACTATTTCCGCATGCGCAGCTGTATCGGGTGTCGAGTAAAATTGGAGCAGGTCTTAAAATTGAACATCTCGACTGGACGTAAGAGCGATCGATTTTACCGTGTGATAGTTCTCATAGTGTAATGCTGGTTAGACTTCAACTTGATTCAAATTGATCGACATAACTCGTTAAGTGTGGCCATTGGCTAACTAATTAACCGGGCATCCTTAGACCCTTAGTTGTATTCCCATTAAACTAAATTGAAGCTTTTCAAACAATGCTCATGAATATCGTTAGATTTAACGCTGTTGTTTCCTGGCCTATATTTGAATGAAAGATATAGACATAATAGAGTTACTGTTTCGAATATCTTACGTGTGGGATTTTTTTTGGGATGTGAACATCACTCCATACATTCATTTCTTAATCGATTGAATGTTGGTTGATCAGGCACAATCGAATATCGTTTGTTGAAATGCGCAGCCCAAAATTTCATCCAAGATACACCATAGAGGTGTGATGTAAGTGGGAATGTTTGTCTGAACTCCGGTGAGAGGGGAAGAGACAGACGATCAGAGGTTTCTCTGCCTTTATCTGAGTATACAGCATTTGCGCTATTAGACAAAGAAAGCCTAAGCCTTCGATTTTCAACCTCTTTCTTAGATGCTGATGGATTCCTAGCGAGAGAGAGATACTCACTTTATCTGTTATTATCAGGACGTGAAAAATATTTCTGTGATATGTTGCTGTGAACAAGCTGCAAAAATAACTGGATTCCATTCAATATTCAAAATATTGGCAAGCTATGCCGTATTGAGCCATTTTGGGCTCACAGTATAACATATTAAATTATCAACTATTTCTGCCTCAGCAAGTATACGCTAACTCGTCAATTAACCCTTCAGGTTGAGGGCACATGCTCGGAACGAGCCATCATTGAGAGCAAGTGATTCTCGATGAATCATCAAAAGATAAATCAACTGAGGATTTTTTGCTGAAGGATTGATCTTATTATTATTTAATTATTCTTGGTATGGTTATATCTTTGGTTTCCATGTTCACGAGTATTTGTAGACTGCCCATTGTATGAAAGTTTTCGAGATACTTCTATTGAATCTCGAAGACTCTTAGATGACTTGTAGTGGCTGTACTGTCTTTGAGGCGTTGCCGATACCACTATTTATTCCTTAACATATGTTCTAAGGATTTTCATGGCTCGTTTTATATCAGCCACCCACTTGCTCATGTATTTATAAGTCACAAGTGAACAATGGAACTTATATATTAATTATCATCACTGCCATAAATAACCTATCCACTCAATTCTCATTGTGTAAATTCAGTTATCTATAAACAATAATGGATGGTAGCACGAACGGATTGGAAAAGGTTGAAACTAAATGGAATGAATGACATCCAAAAATGATATTTCTATTTATCATCAAATTGAATTGAAATCAATTTGGTGAACCATTTTACCTATTTAAAGCACGCCTCAGCGTGCCTTACCGTGGCAACATCAACAACTCGAGAAACGAAGTCCAAATGACAATCTTTTCATTATTGATCCGACAGTAGTACTTTGTAACGTCAAAACCTTTATTCGAACAATATTTAACAATTTCAATTTTTTAAATGGAAATGGACAGTTGGTATTGTTTGAGATATTGATATTTCGATTTTTCAAATCGGAGGAAATGGTATTCAAATTATTAAATCTTGAAAAAATGCAAATTAGTTTATGTTCCTCTTATTTCCACGAATTCAACCATTTCACATTAATAGTTCTCATTTCCATCTCTTGTTGTTGTAGTAGTATATAATTTCCAAGGGCACCAATAAAAAAAATAGCGTAAAGTATTCGTGGACAACTGGTCTCTAAAACACTTGCTCTATTTCGAGCACCCTGGCTTCGCGCGT
>CAJUYI010002698.1:0-28969 GCA_910591695.1 Galerucella pusilla | reverse complement strand
GCCGTCTTGTAATTTTTGACCAAAATCATGACCAAAATGGTAGGTTAGGTAAGCCAAAAAAGGCATGAGATTTAACGTGAAATGCATACAATATAACAAGGAAAAATTGACGGCATCGATTATTCTATGTTTTTTAATGTTTAAAAAAGTGCTATCCACAATAATATTACAAAAGTAAGCTGTTATAAATGTGTATTAATTATTCAAAATTCTCAAAATTTCTCATTTTTATTTTACATTTTCATTACGTACCATGAATTATTGACGGCATCATTATAAAACCTTAATACTTCACTTCTACTTTATAAAAAACTATATGCCGTCCTGAAATAAATGACCTCATATTAATTTTTTACTAGAAAAATTTCAGTAATTTTTTTATTATTTTTGCATGAACCATCATATTTTGACGGCACACTGTTTATAATGCTTAATAAATGTTAACTATAACTTTGAAATCGGTGCCGTCAAATTCTAAGTGACCACCCCCCCGAGGGGTAAAAATCCGGTTTTGATTTGCGATTTCTGTCCGCATGTACCACCCTTTTTTGACGGCATACATGAATTATGCTTTTTAAAGGAAATGCAAAGGTAACTGAATCAACGCCGTCAAGTACTCGAATAACTGGGGAGGGGGGGTAAATTCGCCGATTTCAAAATTTTTTTCTGCCTGTAGGTACCTCTATTTTTTGACGGCACAGAGTTTAAGAGCATTCTTTTTCCATTTCCTCTTTAACGAGAATAGTGCCGTCATGTATAAAGTAATCGAAAAGTACCCCCTTTTTTTCTACACTTCAACTCACCTGTGCACTCACCTGTACCGCGGAAATTTGACGGCATAGTGCCTAAACTTTGTTTCTCGAACAGTACTTCAAGATTATATGTGATTCGTAGTGTATAAAATCACCCCCTGAAAATTTGCTCGGGCTTGTAGTCTATTGAAGAATATACTATTCTGCAACCGATATGATAGAATTCAGTAAATTAAGTTTCGTTAAAATAATGAAATCAGAAGCATTGGTACATTTGAATTGATTTTTTAGGTTTTAAAGACATCTTATCAAGTTACTAATACCCAATTTGATGTTACAAATTGTTTAGAAAAATTATTTTTGTTAAAATTTGTTTCAGTTAAAATTGGACCTGATATAGTTGATTTGTTGATGTTTAGATTATGCGCCAGCGCAACCTATCAATCGCGAGGTTAAAATACTATGAAGGCGTAACTTTCGTAGCGGCAATGTGTCTTACGTCTTTTTCTACTGTCACACTGACAGCTTTTGTCAGGTGTGTACTTTGTTGCTTACGGTCAATTATTATTTATGAGAAGTGAATATTAATCTTATTGTTATATTTATCAAATAATACAAAAATATGCCTAGATACACGAAAAAACATCAGCATTTTGAAAGTTCTGAAGTATTTTCAGTTAGAAAAAGAAGATGGTAATTGTTAATTTCATAGCCTTCTCGGTTTTGGCTTAATACGATCCTGATGATTTTATTTATCAAATTTAAGGTTAGCTATATGTCAAATAGCAAATAAAATAAACGACATGCCGAAAACCCGGATATACGTCACAATCGATGACGCACACCAAGAAGGGTATTATTTTAACTATACAAACATATGGTTGAAATAATACCCTTCTTGGTGTGCGTCATCGATTGTGACGTATATCCGGGTTTTCAGCATGTCGTTTATTTTATTTGCTATTTTGACATAAAGTTAACCTTAAATTTGATAAATAAAATCATCAGGATCGTATTCAGCTAAATTAGAAAAGGCTATGCAATTAATAATCACCAGCTTCTATTTCTAACTGGAAACACTTGAAAACTTTCAAAATACTGATGTTTTTCCGTGTATCCATGCATATTTTTGTATTATTTAAATAAATAAATCAATGAGATTAATATTCACTTTTCATAAATAATAATTGACCGTAAACAACAAAGTACAGACCTGTCGAGAACTGTCAGTGTGACAGTAGAAAAGGACGTAAGACATATTGCCGCTACGAAAGTAACGCCTTCATAGTATTTTAAATTCTCGATTGATAGGTTGAGCTTGCGCGTAATCCAAACATCAACCAATCAAATTTTTGTAAGTCAAAGATTAGGGTTAAGATTTGTAAAACATTTAAACGGTTCATTATTGAGATATTTTGATTAGGATTAATCACAGACCTGCCTTTTTTTCCATTTCTTCCTTGGTAATGTGTTAGAAAGACATTAACAATCGATGACGCACACCAAGAAGGGTATTATTTCAACTTTATACCAGCTTCTTTCTAAATTTAAAATTCCCATAGTATTTATTTTGTTCATTTCGATCTATTTTTAAACGAGACAAATTTCACTATGTTACTCTATCTCATAAATAAAGCGCTGACATACTGTTTGCTACACCTAATTAACCATGAACTATAAACATTTGAATTAGTGAAAGTAATTTTCAATATTTTCATACTTTAAACAGTTTCCGAATGATTTTGAAAACGCGCTCTTTAATTTGTAAGTAGCTATCAAAATTCAAATGGTGGGCTAATTAAATAATGTATTTATTATCTAACCAAGATTTGAAAAATTTGTAATTTTATCATTTTTATGGTTTAGTTACGAGATAATCTATATATTGGATATTGTTAATTATGTAACTTTTAATTACATTCAAGTCTTTAAGTTTAAAAGATATAAAAATATAAACAAAAATATGATTTTTTTTTTCAATAACGTGGAACTCGATAATTCAACAGATAATGTGAATAATACTCAAACTAGATTGAAAATATTTAATATTGATTTACTCGACTACAGTTTCCTGCAAATAATTTTCATTTTAGTAAACAATTTTCAGTTTCTCCGAATTTTCTTCACTTCTAATTATCCAATCACTCCGTTGAAATTTATCTCATGACACTATTACGATTACTTAATAATCTTTCGTGTTATTAATAAATGTTTTTTAAATGTTTATAACAAATTCGTGAACAGCATGTACGATATTCATACTACGTAATGTCTTCCACATGATGGTGCAGTCCGTTTTCTACTAGGATTTTTGTCAAAAAAATTTACCTATTGCTTGGCCTAGAAGCGTTAAAAATATGATATATGAGTCATTCTGTAAGCAAATAATAAATTTTAACGCATTGTTAAATATTAGACAATCTGCTTACTCCATTTTACTATTCTGTATGCATAAATAAGCTTTAAAATTTATGGAAAAATCCTAATTGGACACATACATGTTAAAATTTAAATCTTAACCTTGACTATGTATACAATGAAACATTCCGAAAAATGAAAACTTTGTCAAACCACTTCTTATAGAATTGACCCTTATAGAGACGTTTCCTTGCATTATGTCATTCGTTGGCTTCTATCAATCTCGACAAGGTGAAAGAAAAAGGAGGGAAGTTAATCATGGTAGTGATTTAACCAACTTTCGACGGAAGTCGCCATATTGAGAAGCCACAGTAGTGACATTAGTCATCAATTCTTGTGTCAAATTGAAAGGTTATTTATGAGTATTAGTATACGTTTAAGTTGATATTGAGTTGTTTGGAGACTGCTTTTATCCAATATATACCACCTTGAAAAGATGCATATTATGAGAGTTTTTTGTTTCCCCTAATTGGATTATTTAATGTACGCCTCTAGTTTGTTCACGTTTCAACGGAAGTCGGCCATATTCAGAAGCCACTTTGGTCGATGATTCTTTATACTGTTATGTTATCTTCTCTTTCTTTTACCTCGTTGGTCAATCCACTATCAATGACTATGTTATGACACTTCAAGCTTAATAAATATTGAAATGTATAGGTCGCATGTTATTAAAAAATATAAATATATATTTAAAGAAACATTTTGTAATCAATTTCGAACGAAATATAATTGGTTGGATAAATCAATATGAATTTAAAACTGACTGTCTCAGTTTAACCTTAGTAAAATTTTATGTTGCATTTAAAATTGGTTAATCAGGTAAAATTTTGACATTTTTCAGCTGATAATAGCCATTCTACACAAGTAAAAGACTATAATTTCTCCACGAATAAAAAGGAAAAATTTCCAGTGAGGATCGAACCTCGATCGTCCGCGCCATAGTCAACCACCACTAGGCTATAGATAGAGCATATTTATAAAAATGTAAAGAGTAAATATATATACGTAACTCATATTTTTAATCGGAATCCTTACATTTATGAATGAAATTAATTCCGAGAGGCGTACATATTCACTATCGCAACTGTTGTCCATTTTTCTCTCTTATAATACGTAAAATTATAATTTTATAATTATTTTGACGTTTCAAACGATGCGCTGTCAGAAGCGATATGCGTTCTTAGGTATTTGACGTTGAAGAGACGATTTGATTTATTCATTTTAGCGTGAATCCTGATAATAATAGAATGTGATTGGCTAAAGAGAGTGAATTATTTTTATTATTCACTGGTGTGAAGAATTTATATCATTATGCAGCTAAATATGTATAAATAATTTGTGCATTATTAGATATTTAGTCGTGGAGAAAATTATTTCATCTACAAATGACTTAAAACGGTTGCCGTCCCTGTGATCGTCATCTTTATGCGACCTGGGGGTCTATTCACTAACAGTGAGAGCTCCTACGAGAATAAACACTTATAAAGTGCGCATGCGAGCTCTCTCGAAACTGCAAATTATGATATAGACCGCATGCGCACTTTATAAGTGTGTACTCTCGTAGGAGCTCTCAATGTTAGTTAATAGACCCCCTGCAACCGATGCTATCCTCATCGACGTCATCTACTCACCAGTTAACACCAAATAACTCCACTGGACTGGCAATTTCAAGTAATTTACAGAACGCAACAAATTGTATTTTTGATATTAATATTTATAATAATCAGTAGTTTTTAGTAAAAGCTTTGTATATCTATGTTGAGAGGAAATAATTTTTGAAAAATTGGTTGATATATTTTTTGCATATACGGTCGTAGAATAAATGATGTTACTAACTCCGCTCCGCGTTGTTAGTGTTAACTGCTGTCGCGTGCGGGAAAGTATCACTTTCCGCACTTGTTAGGAAAATAACTATTGCCTGTCCCTCACGTGCATTTTCCGGTCTTGATCGGCAGAACGTTATTTTCTGGAAAAAAAATTGTCCATAATATGTATATTTGGTGGTCGGTCTTGAAAAAATTCTTCTTCGCTACCATACCGGAAAACCAAATAGGGCGGAAATTACTGTTTTGCAGCCCAGGGGCTTCACTATTCCAATGTTTCAGGTACACTTTTCAATTGAACGTCATTGAGTGTCAACGTTTTTTGTTATATTTTCCAATTTTATGGTTGTGTGTCACGCTCATTTTCTGCCCTTGTGACACCATATACTATGGAATGGTAGAGCGTATAGCGTATAATGATAATGATGTTACTATTGATAAAGTTTGTCGTGGTTTAAAAAGTCTTCAAATAAATCAAAACTTTTTATTTATTAATTTATTAATCAGTGATTTTTTCTTTGTCTGTTCCGGATTAACTTTCTACTTTTCCAATTATGTTCGCAATAAGATATTTTTTAAACTTCTCAGAATTCCATTTCTCATCCGAAATTTCAATTAGTATAAATAATTAACAGCTAATTATTTAAACCTCGACATTGTAACTGAAAGTAAATGAACTGAAAAAAAACCGCACACGCCAGTTAAGAAAAAAACTATTTCGGTGCTCAAAAACTTACAGACCATTCAAAAGAAAGTATCCACCAATCCACCCCACAACTTTAATGAAAAAATGAAAAGACACGTCAAAAATCATATAAAGGGGGACGTCTTTTCGTTCATATGTAGTCATTATAACTTAAACCGCCTCCCCCACTCTACAAGAGGATTACAAGAATTTATTATACATAATTGGAATATGTATAAAGTGAAAAAATTGATTTTCATTGGTTTCCTTACAATGATACAATCAAGAGAGAGGAAGATAGGATGGAGAGAATGCAAACACCATGGGAGGAGGGAAAAAAGACTGGGATGGATGGAAGGAGATTAGAGATAAGGACTGGTAGGATGAAAAGAGGGAGGGAATAGAGGTGAAGGTGGGAAATCCAATGTTAGGGGATGAAAAGAAAAAAGTGGTATGGGTGACTAAGGAAGACAGTGGTATGGAGAAGGGGATTCAGAACATGTTAAGGGATAGGTACCCGATGCTAGTTGAAAAAGGAGAGGAAATGGAGTGGGTTGAGGAGGTACGCACTACTGAAAGAAAAGACACAAGGGTAATCGCGGAGGAGTTGATTTGTCGGATGGAGGGTGATTGTAGGGATGAGAAGAAGGTGTTTGATATGATGAGTCTACTGTTTGAGGAAGTGGGGAGCAAGGTCAGCGTTGGGCTATACAGGCTCGAGCATGTGGAGATGGAGGTGCCGAGGAAGATGATCGCGTGGTTGAGAGCAGATGGGACGAAGGTGGCAATTTATACAGAAAGGGAAAAGGAAAAGGAGGTCAGAAATGGGGTGGTAATCTTGAAGGATATTGGAGAAGTCAATCAGGAGGGGATAGAAATGATTAAGAAGGGTTTGAGAGAGATAGAAGGAGAGTGGGTGGATAGACTTAGAGTCTCAAGAAACAAGGAGGTGGTATTAGAGGCAAAGAAAGGGGTTGAAGTCAGGGGAATTCTGAGGGATGTGGAAAGGGTAACAGGAGCTAAAGCGGTGGAATCGGGAAGGACAACAAAAACCACTAAGATGGTGGGGATAGATCCGTGGAGTGAAGATGAAGTGGTGAGGAAGAAAATAGAGGAATTGATTGGGGAAGGGACAAGGGTGATGAAAGTGGTGAGAGAAAGGAACGGCATGAAAATGGCTCTGCTGAGGATAGCATGTGAAAAGGCGGAAGCTTTACTAGGAAAACGGGAGATTAAGTTGGACCTAAATAGGGTGAATATTATAGAGGGGAGAGAGGAGGGCAGGTGTTTTGGATGTGGAGTGAAGGGCCACCAGTTAGCGGGATGTAAGACAGGGAGAGTGGAGAAGATGCTGGCTATGTAATAGCGTGGGGCACATGGCCAGAGACTGGGAGGAAGGGGGAAGCAGATTGTAGTAGTGGAAGGAAGGGAGTGGATGAAGACGAAGAGGGAAAACATGGGAGGTACACTCTGAACCCCTCAGAGGTGACGAGTCTGGCAAGTAGGTGGAAGGAGAAAGCAGACCGCGGGAAGAAAAAATGTAGAGGATGGATGGAGGGTGTTATAGATGAATCTAGTGAAAAGCATGATTAGGAAAGAGAAGGCATGTGAGAGGTAGGAGTGATAAAAGGGAGTAGATGACGGAGAGTGTGTGAGATACCACCGCCAGCCTTGAAGTATGCTAGGGTAGTTAGTCCGAGGCGGGAGTAACGGCGAGCTTGAGGTGGGTTTAGTTGGTTAGCATTCCCTTGGGGATGAGTCCAACACTGTATGGGTACTGGTTAGGACCTATTCGAACATGAGTTTCCCATCTCAGCCCGAAAAAAAAAACTCAAATGAAGGCTGACACCTCCATAGTAAGAGTCTACTAAATAAGTTATTCAAGGAAGTCTTGTCCAGGCTGTTGGAGCTGGGTGAGAGAAATGTGAAGACTGGACTAACCGACCTGGTGGGTGGACACTGTACCCTAAGGAAGCATCTGCACAGGATGGGCAAAGTTAGTGAACCTATGTGCAGAGCATGTGAACTCTACGATTAAACACCTACTCACATACTCTGCTTCTGTGAGAACTTACAAGAACTCATACGGAAGCACTTTGGAGTGGAAATAACACATCCATCACAACTACTGAAGATCCCTCCAATTAAACTGGTGACCTATATAGAAGACACGAAGCTTCTGTAATGGAAGTAGGTAGATAACATGGGTAATGGTAAAAATATTCAGATCAGGTGCCTGGGCTGTTGAGCCCAACCCAAGCGTATGAATGAATTAATGAAATCATCAACTTCATGGGATACAGAAACTTGTTTATAATTCAATGAAACTGTAGAATAGCTGCATTTTTATCGTCTATGAAAGTGTTTGGTATCATTGGCTCTCTTTTCGTATCTGTTAACTTTAGCTGTTCAGTACCAGCCTTCACAATCCGTTATTTACAGTCATATGTTTCTATTCAAACTATCCAATAGGCTATAAAGGCAATAATTAGGTATATAATATTAAAATTTATAGATGTTGCAAACTAACCTAACTGATAAATCGGTTTTTTCGCTGTTTTTGAGAGTAATTACTAATGTTCTTAGAAAACAAATCGCTATGTGTATTCAATACTAGATAGTAATTTTAAACAACAATAAGAATGCGCCAATGACAGCTTCCAAACGAAAGTCGTATCAACAATAATGTGAAATAATGGATCACTTGATCGTAAGAGAAGCGTAATTAATAATCTTCTGAAGAAAACCATTGTAATTCAAGAAGTAATATGAACAGTTTCAGTAATTATCTTGAAAAAAATCTTCTTGGGAAATCAATACAAGTAGATTTACAAAGCACACTATTTAAAAAAATATTTATCGTGGAAACTAATGTTACAGAAAATCAGAGCATTTCTATCTGTTGAGTGTTGGTTACATACTTTCTTATATTAATTTTAATAGACATTTTAACAGTGAGATTATGAGAAGAATATTTGACGTGAACGGCCAAAAGCAGTACTGCCAAATATGGTCGTCAACAAATTGAAGTGAATTCAAATAGTTTAAGTGAAACTCTTCCTTGGTAACTGTGTGGTTTATAATGCTGCGACACCTTTCTATTTGCAAATCTGAAGATGCTAAATATTTTCTTATACATATACATACATTCATTCCAATTTAGGTACACTTATCCAGAATAGCCTAAAATACAAATGAGCTCGTGGAGTTTCATCTAATAAAAGAATTATGCGTTCTTTTAGAAAAATAACATGGAAGTTGCTGTAAAGATGGAAGAGTTGGCTTCTTAGGTAAGGTGGTAAGCATTTTCATTGACAGTAATTCCAGCGTGAGATGGGAGCTAGATAAGACAGACTGTTACATCACAATCTGAGAAAATTTGATCAATGTTGGATGTTTGGATGATTTTGGACTATTGGATGATCAGTGAAGTTGGTATTCAGTGAATTGATAAAAGAAAAATTGTATTTGCGCGATCGATCTGTTTTGTTTATTTACAGCATCGGTTGTCAGGGCGGTAGGTTGTGTCTACTGGTTTCTAAGTCTAACACGTCGTTAAGTGATTTACTTACCGTTCAGACGTCGGTAAGTGAAATCCTTACCGACGTCTTAGCCGTACAGTGGTCCTAAATAATATTACTTTATTCATTACACAAAAGGAACAAAAAAAATAAGAATATTTATATTTTTTCAATGAACAGAGTCGAACAGAACAATATAAAAAGTAATAAATAGCATAAAAACAATTTCACCAAAATGCAAATTATATTTTAATCTAATCGAAAAGTATAAATGTCACTTTTGACATTTCGTTCATTTCGAAGAAATTTAAATTATTTTATCCGAAATTCGAATATTTCAATACGATCGCGCAAAAAATGGTATAAGCATTTCGAACGTTAAGGGTTAAACAATCCTTACCGTTCTTGATACTTAATATACTATAAATGCTAGAAAAATGGTAAACAGCTCACCAGTCACCAGCTCACAGATCCACCGCAGTATGGATGTGTGTAAAATCATCAAGTAAGATGTTTGACATAATGATGTACTACGACTAGTGATCGGACTGAATTTTAAATACGAAGCTCCTCGAAAATCAAGGATTTTTTTAGTATGAGTGTGAATACTTTTTTTTGCTTTTATAAACAGACTATTTACGTGTATATAATCTTCATTTATGTATAGGTACTCATCCGGTCGGTATTATTGAACGGTTCAAATGAGCAGTTTGAGCATGTTATCAAACTTATTCAAAGATTAAAGTATATTTCTCAAAACCCATTTATTTTAAGTACATTCTCGACTTTCGCTGAATGTTTAAAAATGGATTAAACACAAACAAAAACAATCTAAGCTGTATTACACTTCTAATAATGTAGCACGTTCAAAGATTAAATCAGTAGGTACCTAAATTTTCCTAAAATTGGTAGAACAACCATTTAGAAAGTACAAAAATATCAAGCTAATTATTTAAAATCTTCTAGTTCACAGCACAATCGGTTTTAAAAATTTGGATTTAAAGGACCCCGCGCTTTTCTTATGACAAAGTGGCGTTCAGTCAAATGTTATAAATTTTAGATATGATGTTGTACTCGACTTCCTGACCAAAAGTGTCCATGGGACCAATTCAATCCTACGACTAGTTTCCGATATAAAGGGTATTAAAGTTGAAAAATCCTTGTTTTCCGTTACCACGTAATTTTATTATTAACAAATAAATATGCATTTTCAATTGATGGTACCATTAATATGTTCTAGTTTATCGTAAACTTACACATAAATAGTTCAAAATGTTAAAATATCCAGGGCTGGACTCAATTATACGAGGACGAATTTTTGGAATTCTAAGAAATTCTTATATTGAATGAAAACAAGGTCAAAAATAAAAAGTAACTTCATATTCAATGTTCTGGCATCAAATATACTAGTTCTAGAGGTATTCCATACAGGGTAATTCTTAATGCAACCTGAAATTAGTTTTTTTCTATATGAAATAAATAAGTTACACCATAATTAGTTTACGATGTTTAAAACGTATTGGTTACCTTGATATCAGTACTTTTCTTGAAATACAGGGTGATTTGCACATACATCTTGTTATTAAGCCGACAAAAATTAGAGAAAATACACTTTTTCTGAATCACCCTGTATTTTATAATTAGATCCGTCAAAATGTTTAATTTATCTTGTTTTGTAATAAGCTTGAAATAGTAAATGAGCTGAAAAGATTTTATAATCTTACTATGACCAGTTTTTCAGAAACAGGGTCCCGACGGTAGAGTACTCATCAGAATAGGGATAGTGAACGAAATTATAATCACATTTTTATTTATGGATACTTACCGAAGTGTACCGAACCATTGATAAAAAGATAAATAAATTACAAGTATTTAATCATCCTGTAGGCATGTACTACAGTAAATTAATAATAACAAAAGTTTCATTAAAAAAATGAGAAACATGGAAAGCAGAATAGCCTGGAGCATAGGGAAATATTCTCTATGACCTACAGTTTTGGCATTTTGACTTTAGTTTTATGGTCTAGTTTCGATATGTCTGTTTGGTGTATTTGTTATTTCGTTCCCAGTGTCTAATTTTTATTTTATCTGTTCCTGTCTGGATGGATAGACGAGCCATAAACTTTTCCAATGAGGAAATTGAATCTCTTCTATCATTAGTGTAGTTCTGTTTCGTTCCACAAAGTGAAATGGTCCAGCCGATTCCTATATATCCTTTGTCGCCGAGTGCCTTCAACAATATTCATAGCATCTTTTTCATCGTCGGTTGAAAGTTCCCCAAAAATATCTTGGATATCGTTTGTTAACATTGCAAAATTCTCAAAGAAAACAAAGTAAAAGCAATCAAAATATTCACAATATAATCAATTAAGGTTATAAATGCCAAATTGTTGACAGAACCGACAGAACAGAGCAATTATCAAATCATGAAAACCTGGGTTTTCCATAAAGCTATCTTTAATCGATACCTCTTCCACCCTCAGGACCACCCTTTTTCTGGAAAACTGGTCATAGTAAGATTATGAAATCTTTTCAGCTCCTTTACTATTTTAAGCTTATTACAAAAAAAAAAGAAATTAAAAATTTTAACGGATCTAATTATAAAATACAGGGTGATTCAGAAAAAGTGTATTATCTCTAATTTTTGTCGGTTTAATAACAAGATGTAAATGCAAATCACCCTGTATTTTAAGAAAAGTACTAATATCTAGGTAACCAATATGTTTTGAACATCAAAAACTAATTTTAAAATACATGGTGTAACTTATTTATTTCATATAGAAAAAAAACTAATCTCAGGTTGCATCAAGAATCACCCTGTATGGAATACCTCTAGAACTAGTATATTTGATGGCAGAACATTGAATATGAAGTAAATTTTTTTTTCTTACCTTGTTTTCATTCAATATAAGAATTTCTTAGAATTACCCACCCTGTATATGTTGACATTTTGAACTATTTATGTGTAAGTTTACGATAAACTAAAACATACTATTGATACTATCAATTAAAAATGCATATTTGTTAATAATAAAATTACGTGGTCACGAAAAACAAGGATTTTTCAACTTTAATACCCTGTATATCGGAAACTAGTAATAGGATTGAATTGGTCCCATGGACACTTTTGGTCAAGAAGTCGAATACAACATCATATCCAAAATTTATAACATTTGACGGAACGCCACTTTGTCATAAGAAAAGCGCGGGGTCCTTTAACGGTGTAACTAGAGGTATGTTCCAACCGCAATCAGAAAATGTCAGAACCGATCAGAGAATCGTCGACCATTGCAATCAGTGATAGGAATTACGCGAAAGTAAACTCATTGTTTGCTATGACCAGTTATTCTCTGGTTGTTTCTGACTGCGGTTGGAACAGATCTTAGAGGTCCACAGGCTGAACTATGAATTTAAAATTAGAATTCCGCCTTCAAGGGCGCCAGCGCTCTCCAAAAGAAGAGAAGAAAAGATCTTTTGACCTTTTCACTGAAGTGACAGAGTAACCAAGAGAAATAAAGACAAAAAATGTGGGCATATTTGCGCTTCATCAGTACAAGGTAGATATCTTCCGGTCAGAAGCTCTGAGAGCATAATAATGGACTGGAGATAACGCTGAAATTACATCAATACATTGATCCCAGTCACGATACACTTACTCACGGTATGTTCCTGCGCATGTAGCCGACAGCGTGTGACGTCATGTGGGAATCTTAATCGGTGATGTACAATGCTAAATATATGGGAAATACTATGTTTGTGTTTAATTTTCATGCATATTTCCACTTTATGAATGATTATTTAAATGCGACATGGTTTTTCAGATATAATATGAAATATTACTTTATTATCAGTAACTTAGTTATCTTTTTTTGGTAAGTACAATGATGCTGGGAGTTAACAATGTACAAAACGTGTAGAAATATGTAGATAATATATATTTTTTACATTCTAAAAATATTTGAAACAGAAATATTCATGGGTGGGCAAAATTAAAACATATACCATTATATTATAAATATTTTATATTTCATATTTCTACCATTATATTTTATTTATGATACAACACTCCTTAACCAAGGTGTCACTGGGATACAAAACGAGCCAAAGGCGAGCTTCGTATGTTTAATGCGAGTGTATGAATAACCATTACATGAAACTTGCATACACTATTTTTTCCACGAAAAAGAAATTTGTTTTGAAAAAAAATATAAAAAAATGCACAAACCGGATCTCGAGCCACCCTACGGGACCACATTAAACTAATATAAAACGTATATAGGTTTGTTACTGTTATACAAAATTAGTAATAAATTATTGTAAGCAAAAATTAATAAGTTTAAATATGTATTTAACTTGGTCATTGACATATAAGTATTTTTGGTCTGGTGCTCGACATTTATTTTGGTCTTTTCTCGACATTCTACAGAAAATATTGGGTCTGCCTACTTGGTTATTTAAAAATCTAGATTTCTATTGGTCAATTTTTAGTTTCATGATGAAAACCAGTGTTATAATGAGTATCATTATGAAACTGAAAATTGGCATTCAATTAATAATTTATAGTATAGGAGTAGAAAAAGCTTATATTTAGAATAATTTATTGAAATTTGTTAATTTTGACATATTCTTGTCCAATTTTTTCAGGCAGTTTTGAAAACTGATTTTCCTATTAATTTCCCCTAATCGTTACAAAACAAAAATAGTCTTATATTATAAAACAGTATTAAATAATACTAATAACAGTAAATTAGTGGGTAATAAAATTCAAAATAAGCGAATCAACTTAAGTAAAATTGAAATTGAAGCTAACAACAGTATTGCATGGAAACACAATGAATCGAAGGACTGGTGAGAGTTGGGTGTATATTTCTGGTTCCCGCGTGACGTAACTGCGCGGCTCGGACGCAATTTGGAGTAGAAATAATAAGCATACCGTGAGTGTGGATCCCACTGAAGGAAATGCTGAAAATAAATATTCCTGCTTTATTGTGAAACCCTAAATAATTATGACTTACAGCCGGTCTCACAATAAAAGGTTACCTCATGGTTAAAAAGTATCCAACGGTTACGACAAAATTTGGGTTTCACAATATGAGGTCAAGGGTATAAGTATAGGTTAACCATCAAAAAATTTAACTGCAACTCAAAGTACGGGTAACTGTGCTAACCAAGGAAACCTAACCTAATTTATGATTGTTAACTGCATCAACTGTCAAATTTTGAAACTGTATATTGTTATTTTCAATTACAAACAATTAGAAATATCAAAGAGGGCGATGTTAATGCCTATAGCAGTGACGATGAAGTCAGACGGCCAAAAACTATTCGCCCAGGACGTGATTATTTCGAAGAATTCGACAGTCACGATTTTTTATGCAGATTTCGTTTGCCGAACCGGACAGTAGAAAGTCTGTTGGAAGATATTGAGGAGGCTATTTCCTATCCTACAAATAAAGCGTGGGGTAGTTTGGTAGTTCCAGTATAAAAACTTTACAACATAACCTCCAAAGGTCTTCTTTTTCCTTTCATTTGACATAGAATATCATACTATCGATGGTTTTCATACCAACGCAACAAAAGTTGAAATAATTTCATAATTTATCTGACCATTAGTTAAATGATGATTGTGAAACATGTTCCAATGGTTAGTGTCTCGGTTAAGGTTACTTAATCCTAAGAGTTTACCACCGTTTGTGAAACTGGCTGTTAAACCGTTGGAAAGCATTTTATACGGGCTTTCCAACGACGTATCACAAGTAGGGGGTTGCCATTGAAATTTTGGTAGGCGGTGTAGGTGGGGTATAGGGGGTTGATGGTGGTGCGTTCTCTCTCATGTCATTTTAGTTCCCCCACTTTACCCTAGAGACGATTTTGAATTTTTTTTGATACCTCTTTTCGTTCACGAGGTACAGACCATTGTGAGTTTTCAAATGGACACCCTGTATAATGTTTTGGATGTGAGACGAGTTTACTTTTTATGCTCAGGTGTAAAGGACTAATAAAACCTATAAATTAACAAGCCACACTAAAAAGTACTTCCTAAATTCAAAAAGTTCCTGTCAGAACTACCTATCTCCATCCAATGATTTTTAATATCAATACGTTCTTGAATTCCTGAGTGTTATTATTATGTTTCATTCGTGTATTTTCATCCATTTTATTTTTACTTGTTTTATCCATTTTATCTAATACTATCTATTATTTTATTCTTTTTAAAAACAAGTATAGTTTGACAAGTTTATCTGAGAATACGGGGCATCGGTGAGAGGCGAATAAAAATGGCGCATACCACTACATACTTAGCACTTTAGCTTTTTCATAGTTGAACGTGGCAATAACGATTGTTTTCGACTGCATCCCTTTTACGGTTTCAGATAAACTTGCCAAAGTATACTTGGCATTTATTGAGAATCAATTTATTCTTATTTTATTGTAATGCGATGTATGCATGTTTTTTCATAAGAATAAGTTATTATCATATTATGGGAGCACGACTAAATATCCTGTCCAAAAATATCCTGCCAAAAAAACCCCGTCCAAAAATATCCCCAGCCAATAAAAACCTGTTCAAGAATATCCATAACTGAAAATATATCTGAACCAAGATACAAGTCTATTTCTTGGAATGGTTTTTTGGCAGGATATTTTTGGACAGGATATTTAGCCCTAAACTCATTATTATTACTACACCTTCCGAAGCACCAATAAATAATAGAATATTTAAATGACTTAAAAAATTAGTCTCAAATATAATTTTACCAGCCAAATTTTTCAGTTGTGAAATAATCATACTATTAGGCACTATTTTTTCGCTTTCGGAAGAAACGAGTTCAATACTGTGTTATTGTTATCGGATTAACGACTATCTGCTGTGGGTTTTTGTCTTGAATCAATCACCCTTCCATTCGGTAATAAATACCTACCTATTATATTAACTTCTATAACAAACTTTCAAATTCAATTTTCTGTAAGGAGTTCTGTAATGTAACCCATGTTTCAGGGATTATTAAAAAAATAGAATTAAATGATGATGAGATGTTGATTCAAATTGATTTTGAAGCTGTTTACTGATCTTGGAACAAAGCTTACTCGTATAATTTCTTAATAAAGGATAGTTTTTTCAAAAGATCGTTTATATAAAAGGTAGAGTCTTTAATATCCATTCTATGGTGAATATTAAATTTCTTCCAATCGACTATTGTGAATAACTACAGCTACTATCACTCAGTTAAGCCAAATAACCTTTATTATATATTTAAACATTAGTTTACTATTTGGATATAATAAAACTTTACAACTGTTTTGTAATTGTATTAAAAACAAGTTTTATTGTGACAGCAGTGGTATTATAATATCCAATTTATGTTTTAATCCGTGGAAAAATTGATGTTTTCAAAGTTGCATTTGAAATTGACAATAGACATCTTGCATCAGTGAAGGATTATTTTAATCTTATAGCATTTCAAATCCCTTTTATTATACAATTTTCTTGGAAAAGTTTAAGCAGCGAGAGTGGGGTCCAAGAACGTGTTTTGATTGGCATGACGTCACGGAGCTAGAATTGAAAACACTTTGAATTGACTAGCATTATAAGCCAAAAAGTAGTACCTATGAAAATTGTATTTAAAAAAAATAAAGTTGAAGATCTCCATATTGGATTTTTGTGAACTTGTATAAAACACTTCCTGGAGAAGTTATTGGTTATAAAATTTTTGTTCTGCAACCCTACTGTTCTATGACGTCAGCATGCTGGCCGATTAGCCACCTCATCGGGATGGAGAATGTAGTCTAGATTCGGAGGGTCACAATAGATATGAAAGCGTAGCAGTAGAAAATACCGATTAGCCACCTCATCAAGTATAATCTAATTCATAGATCATCATTTCCAGCATTTTTTCTGGGAGTGAACCACCCTGTTGAAGCTGTACAAAAAGTTTTATAGTTCCCTTCATCTGGCCTTGTATATAGGAAAAATAATATTATTTTGAAAATATTTATCTATCATAATGTATTATACTGCTTAGCTCGATAACAATGATTATAACCCACTCCAGACAAAAAATACTTAATTAGTGAGTAATCATTACACTTAATGTAATCAAAACAATTCATTATATGAAAAGCAAACATGCATATTCTATGTTTTTGAGTTTTCCATTTTTATGGTTATTATATTTTTATACATTCTTATTATTTTGATTTTTATATACGAAATATATTTTCTCCACGACTAAATATTAACGCACAAATTATTTTCACATATTTAGCTGCATAATGATATAAATTCTTCACACCAGTGAATAATAAAAAGAATTCACTCTCGTTAGCCAATCACATTCTATTATTTTCAGAATTCACGCTAAAATGAATTAAAATGAATAAATCAAATCGTCTCTTTAAATCGTCAAATACCTAAGAACGCAAATCGCTTCTGACAGCGAGTCGTTTGAAACGTCAAAATAATTATAGAATCATAATTTTACGTCTTATAAGAGAAAAAAAATGGACAACCGTAGCGATAGTGAATATGTACGCCTCCCAGAATTAATTTCATTTATATAAATGTAAGGCTTCCTATTGAAAATATGAGTTACGCATATATATTCACTCTTTACATTTTTATAAATACTCTATAGCCTAGTTGTGGCTGACTATGGCGCGGACGATCGAGGTTCGATCCTCACTATGGAAGTTTATTTCTTTTTAGTCGTGGAGAAAGTATAGTCTTTCACTTGTGTAGAATGGCTATTATTCACTTGGATGATTCCAAAACTTCATCCGCGTGAATAATAGCCATCATTTAGAACGGAAATCCTAGAGAGACTACCTCTCCACCCATGTCGGCATGCTTATCGGGCAGGCAGATCTACGGAGACTGCACTGGTACAACTGACGGAGGATATCCGAGGTGCTCTAAACAACCAAGAAACTGTAGTATGTGCATTTTTGGACATAGAAGGAACTTTTGACAATGCTCCACATAAGGCAGTCAGAAGAGCATTGAACAGAAGAGGTGTAGACAGCACAACATCCAAATTGATGTCGGAACTGCTCACCCCAAGAATAGCAGAGACGAGGACGAGCAAAGACATTGTCTCCATCTGCACTACCAGAGGATGCCCACAGGGAGGAGTAGCATCCCCATTAATGTGGAGTCTGACGGTTGACGAACTCCTGTGTCGTTTGACGGATCTCGGAATATCCTGCCAAGGATATGCCGACGATATTGTCATAACAGCCAGGGGGAAATTCGAAAACACCCTTTACGATATTGTACAAAAGGGTCTGAACTATACAAATAGCTGGTGTAGGCAAGTAGGACTTAGCATCAACCCCACTAAAACCATCTTGATAGCCTTCACTAAGAAAAGAAAACAACCTCAAAACCATAAAACTTGATGGGAACGAGATTGAATGGAGACAAGAAGTCAAGTATCTAGGTTTAACTCTAGACAGTAAACTCCTGTGGAACAAACACGAAGGAGATTACATACAAGGCAAAAATGGCTATAATGGTGTGCGGAAATCTGGCAGGAGCAAGCTGGGGCTGTAACCCAAAAATCCTAAGCTGGATGTACACTGCCATAGTGAGACCAATCATCACTTATGAAGCCATTGCGTGGTGTAGTAGAACTAGCCTATTGACGACGAGAGAAAACCTCTCCAAAATTCAAAGACTAGCCTGTATATGCATTACAGGAGCAATGAGAACATGCCCAACGGCAGCCATGGAAGTGATTCTCAACCTCACCCCTTTACATATGGTGGTTTAAAGTGTTGCAGAAAGAACAAGATACAGACTAAGTAGAGACGGAATCATTAAAAAAAAACACCTCCTCACTTCTTAGAAATCAGACAACCTGGGACATGCCACAAGACGGTATGATGAAAAAATATAACTTTTCAAAGAAATTCGTCACGGAAATGAGCAACAAGAAGGAATGGGATCCAAATACCATTACCAGACTTGGAAAGAATGCCATTCAATGGTACACAGTCGGCTCAAAAGCAATAGAAGGAACTGGGATAGGAGTGTTCGGGCCAGGAAACAAACACTCTAAAGGCTTGGGAAAAACCCCAAGTATCTTTCAAGCGGAAATCCACGCCATAAGAAAGTGCGCCCAGTTCAATATTGATAAAGGATACAGAAGACAAAGGATTATCATAATGTCGGATAGTCAAGCAGCCATTAAGGCACTGAGCTCTTGTGTAATCAGTTCCAAAATGGTGTGGGAATGCCTAGACAAACTTAATGAACTAGGCGAGAACAACATAGTCACCTTACTATAGATTCCAGGACACACTGGAATAGAAGGAAATGAAATAGCAGATGAACTAGCAAAGAGGGGGACTGAAATACCTTTCTGGGGGCCCGAACCCTTTTAATAAGTAAAGCCGAGAAAAAGAGAAGATCTGACCATTGGAAAGATCTAGTAGGGCTTATACAATCAAAGACTCTTCTGGGTGACTACAACCTGTTGAGATCAAAAGAATGCATAAGTCAAAGTAAAACTGCACTAAGAGTTTTAACAGGGATCCTAACGGGACATTGTCGCCTGAATGGGCACCTGAAAAAGCTCAAAATAGTGGAGGAAGAAGAATGCAGATTTTGTGGAATAAAAGAAGAAACCTCCATCCACATACTTTCCAACTGCACAGCACTTCAGAATCCTAGAGCACAGCACCTGGGAGATTACTGGATAGAAGAGGAACATTTGCCTAAGTTGAAGCCTGCAGACATCCTAAAATTCCTCCGGAAAATAGGACTAAAGGAACTACTAGTTTCTGAGACTCTCCTCAGAAACTGAGTAGAAGTAAGGGGGCACAATAGATCTTTTAGGTGAATGTTACCCCAAAAATCACACATACACATACAATAGCCATCATTCTGCACTCGTTGAAGAATATACTATTCTCAACTACTAGCTGTGAAATTGACAATTATTGCTTCTTCTAGCCAACTGAGAAGGTAAATTTCTTTATTAATGGGTAATAATTTTTCCTGAACAGATTCAAATATTTTGAGAATTCAGGGATATTAGTCCAACAAAAACATGTGCAACATAATTCTGTATAACCAGAAGATTGTCTTTAACATATTTGCCGCTTGAAATAACCTATCAAGGTGAAATTATTTGAATAAACATGCCATTAGTTTGAAATTCGCGCTCAACCAAAAATGACTAATGACATAACGTTCATAATATATCGAAAACTGACAGTGTATTTGTCAGTCAGACGACGTGGTTAACGCTTCTTGTGGTGCATTTGTGAATTATTTTCAATTTCTGTCTTAAATTTGGCTAGTAGTGGAAAAATTTCATATACACCATGGTGGTAAAGAAATTTATAAGCCTCGCACCTCCTAATTTTGGCTCTCGGTCAATAATAATAGTATTCACCACCTGGGTGTCTAATACACTATTTCCTCCTACCTGTGCAGAAAATACAAACTTGAAATCAAGAGAGGAAACTTATAATATAAATATGGGGCCTAGGTGCCACTCCACTACGACCTTTGCAAATTTATTGTGTGACGTCTACATTTGTTCCTTGTCTAAACCCGTCCTTATTACTAGACTTTAAATGGAACACTTGAGGAACACTTAAACTTCCCACCCTAGGGACGAAAGTACTCAGTGAAGGCCTGCTACTACTGAAACTCACATTGGCAGGTTCAAAAGATATGTAGGATCCAGGACATCAGCTATGCAGTTACTTTTAGACTTACATGGCCTTCGGTCCACAACAGTATGACTATATTGTTGTACACCACGTTATAATACTATTAATTTCTATTGGGGGCTAGTTATACTACTTGTCTGCTATCTGTATAGATGCACACATTTTTTCTCCAAAATATTTCTACCGGAAATGTCTTTTACAGTACTAGACAAAAGATGTGGTGCGTTATACAACGTGTTTTAAGTGTGAGGAATACTCCCAGCTGGTTAATACAATCGATAGTGTCCAAGAATGTCCATTGTTCAGACAATCTTCGGATATCGCATCAAGTGAGGTTAGAAAAGGACACTAATAATATAACTTAAATTAGTTGTTCGTCGATGTTTAGTCTGAATTAACAGCTAGTGCAGCACGTACGTGGAGTCGAACCACCCTTGAGGAGAGGTCTCATGCCGGGCATATACTTCTAAAGTGACCGATCAGCTTTTAACACCACAAAATTAGCTTCCAACTTACAAAGTACCCACTATAATTATTTTTAACCTTCACCCATCATCTCTCAAGTATACTATGTATATTATATATCCATTTCTTACTTAAATCAATTAAAACACTTTCGGCATTTTTAACCGCTTTTTAATATTGTTTATTCGATTTATCATTTTCCGTATACTTTCAACGACTATAATCTATTATAATTATAGGTGAACATGAATTCTTTACACGGATTATTATTTTATAATATGTTGCAAGCTGCTATTGTCCATAATCGAAATACATTTTACACATATGGTCTATAAAACACAAACAAAATAAATTCACTATTTCGGCTACTATACAAATTTATGAAAAATCTCGAAACACGTCAAATTTAAATTATAAATTGACATACGATCCCTACTTTCAACCCCCAAGCTTTAAATGGTAAGTATAGACTAGTGATATATCGTTTCAAAGGTCTCTTCATTCCTTTTTCAAAAATGTTATCGTTTTTAAGTCTACTGGAACAATTAAGATGAAATAAGATAAAAACATGTAGTTACCGCAGCTAATCTACAATGCAATCAAAAACTAAAATGTTATGCAAAACGTATGAAATTTAAAACACTCCATACGGTATGATGAAAAAGTATAACTTTTCAAAGAAATTCGTTACGGAATTAAGCAAGGAGAAGGAATGGAATCCAAATACCATTACCAGGCTTGGAAATAATGCTATTCAATGGTACACAGACGGCTCAAAAGCAATAGAAGGAACTGGGATAGGAGTGATCGGGCCAGGAACCAAATACTCTGAAAGCTTGGGAAAAACCCCAAGTATCTTTCAAGCGGAAATCCACGCCATAAGAAAGTGCGCCCAGTTCAATATTGATAAAGGATACAGAAGACAAAGGTTTATCATAATGTCGGATAGTTAAGCAGCAATTAAAGCACTGAGCTCTTGTGTAATCAGTTCCAAAAAGGTGTGGGAATGCCTAGACAAACTCAATGAACTAGGCGAGAACAATATAGTCACCTTACTATGGATTCCAGTACACACTGGAATAGAAGGAAATTAAATAGCAGATGAACTAGCAAAGAGAGGGACTGAAATACCTTTCTGGGGGCCTAAACCCTTTTGCAGAATCAGCTCCAATGTAATATTGGAAGAAATAGGTAAAGCCGAGAGAAAAAGAAGATCTGACCATTGGAAAGATCTAGTAAGTACAATCAAAGACTATTCTGGGTGACTACAACCTGTTTAGATCAAATGAATGCATAAGTCAAACTAAAACTGCGCTAAGAGTTTTAACAGGGATCCTAACGGGACATTGTCGCCTGAATGGGCACCTGAAAAAGCTCAAAATAGTAGAAAATAAGAATAGAAGAAACCTCAATCCACATACTTTACTACTGCACAGCACTTCAGAATCCTAGAGCACAGCACCTGGGAGATTACTGGATAGAAGAGGAACCTAAGTTGAAGCCTGCAGACATCCTAAAATTCCTCCGGGAAATAGGACTAAGGGAACTACTAGTTTCTGAGACTCTCTTCAGAAACTAAGTAGAAATAGATCTTTTAGGTCTCAGTGAATGTCACCCAAAATACATACATACATGATGCTCCATCCTGCTGAAACCATATCGTCTTCACTGAAACTTGAGGGTTTCCTGGATCAGGGTATAAATTTGCCAAAATGTGTGTGGTTTTTATCCAGACAATTCACATCAACCCAATAGGTAATTAGCGATGGCTAGGTTTATTATTCAGAAATATTATTACAAAATAAACATACATAATTATAAATAAGTGATAAGGAAACTTACAGAAAATAGTTACAACTTAGATTTTTGTATACATGTTAATTGCCTTAAGGTATGCACACAAGTTATCAACATCACATTGATCAGCTAAGATCGATCTTAAATTGAATTCGATTGACCACTGCGATCTCTCGTGCTGGAATAAAGGACACTCCACCAGGAAATATAAATATTTTACCGAAATTTCTGGTCGACACGGTTCGCACACAGGTTGATTTGTTTTTGTTATGAGGTGTGAGTGGGTAACGAATGTATGCCTGGATACAACCACTTGGTGTCGACGATTCGTGAGAGTAGTCTTACAGTTATTCACGAACGTTTTACCTTCGGAGAGTTTATGTTAAAGTGTTCCATTTCAGTTGCCAGTCAAAGGTAATGACATTTTTGTAATATTGTTAAAGATCTGTGAGAGGAGTCCTATTTTCAATCTCTGAAATTGGATCAGATGTAGCAGTCTTGGCTAATTCGTCAGCTTTTTCGTTTAGTGTGATACCCACATGCGATGGGATCCACATAAATTACATGGTGTTTGCGTGTGTTCTTCTCTCATTCAGTGAGAATTTTCCGTTCACCAGTAGTGGTAATTTTGCCCATTAGCAAGACCGTTTAGTGAAAAAGTGCATTCATCAGAAAACTGATTGTATAATGTTGTTATCCAACATGTCCATCGTCATTCGGTCTCAAAAATAAGTTCTCCTGGCTAACATTGAATGCAGTGGATGCCTGTCTGCTGGAGATATGTAAATTGGCAGCCGGTTTTTTTAACTTGTTTACATAAAACGAAACTACTTCTTTATTTTACTAATTGTTCTTTGGAATATAGGCGCGGTAAATCTGGAAGTTTCTCATGATATTTCCTGTTACCACATTATTTTATTCTATTTTATTCTATGTTAATTGTTGCAATCAACTTGGAAACGATAACATGTTTGAATAGAGAATGAAGAGACCTTTCAAACAATATATTACAAGCCTATACTTTCCATTTAAAAAATTGTTAGTTGAAGAGATCTCAATTTAACATCGAGGAACGTCAATTTATAATAGTGCTGGGGTACTCGAGTACAAAGAATCGAAATGTACTCGATTCTCATGAGTACTCGTTAGTATTCGAATACTCACTGTGAAGTATTCGAGTACTCTCAGTACTCGAATATGTTTTCATAGAAGGCAAAGATAGACTGTACGGGACAGGGACGCACTTGATTATTTGAATGAATAACAAAATTTCATTAACATATATTCAAACGATTGCACTGAATGAATGCAGATTAATGATTGACGCAATTGTCGAATGTTAGCGAAGCACGAAGTATCACGTGTCATCCATGTGATACGTTAGTGACTGAGTAAATTGAATATTTTAACCGAGGTCCGAGAAACAAATGGAAAAAATGGGGTGCCAAGATGTGGAATCGAAAAATTGAATAAATCTACATCATATCTCATTCAAATTTCATACATTAATTGTGGGAGGTGATAAAAATTTTTTTTCTTGTACTCGAGTACTCAGTACTCGGTAAATACTCGATTCTTGAGAGTATTCGAGAACAGAGTAATCGATCTTTCGATTCTGCCCAACACTAAATTTTATAATTTAAATTTGATCTGTTTTGGGACTTTTCATAAGTATGTATTGTACAGTAACGGAAATAATGAGTTTATTCCGTTATACCACCGAATAGTAATGATTCATTACTATTCGGTGGTTATACACACTGTATATACGGCATTTTTTGAAACCAAATTCCCGGTATTTGTTATTGTATCTATTTGAAAAGTTGGTAGGTTGAATATTTTGAAAAGAAATTATTATTTGCGTTCTCGTTTATCAGTGTCTGAAAAAACGAGTAAATTGTGGAAAGCTGAGCAATTTACAAAAAAATGAAAATTAACAAACAAAAAAAGGTAGAACGTGTCGCGGGACACATGGTAGGAACTTTAGTTCCTTTTAAGCAAAAGTTATGTAATACATCTGACGTTATAGATAAACAATTTGCATATTCTTTGGTGGTTGAGTAGTAAGCACATCAGACTCTCACGCGGTAGACCCGGGTTCGATTCCCTGCGAGAAATTTTTTTTATTGTTAATTTTATTTTTAAATAATCATTCTGCTTGATATTAATAACGACAACAGGTAGACGTTTGAAATATTTAGCAGAATATTCATTATTATAGATAATGGTACGGTACCCTTCATGAGGGAGTCCGACTGGCAACATCTACTTATAACAGCATCGTATATTTAAAAAAGGAAACCGTAGCACTATACAAATTGGACATTCAAGAACTGTACGTTTACCACAAAATTAGTGGAAACATAAAATTGAATTGTTAAATTTTTAATTTGAAGTTATATTACAGTTTATAGAAATTTTTATTTTCTAGATTTTTTCCTAAGTGGGTCGTAGAAAAAAGATGCTGCTCGACTCGTGTGGATTGTCCATATCGCACTTGAACGATTGAGCACTCCGCCTACGGCGTCGTGCTCCATCTTCGTCCTCGTGCGATATGGCCATCATATCCACACTAGTTGCACAAACTACAATTTCTTTCAAAATATGCCCTTTTACATTTAAAAACTACCTGTCAAATGTCAAATCAATTTATCTATCCATTTTAAAGTCGAATTAAAACATTCAAGTTTTCAAAATTTCAACACCTTGTATTTCGAAAAGTAAATGTGCTAGACCCCTTAATCGCGCAAAAAAAATTATGGAAATAATAGTAAAAATGTATCCGAACAAACAAGTAGATCACCAGCACTGCGAATACCAGCTTTGCATAAAATTTCAATATAGCATCGGTGGTTCAGTGGTTAGAATGCTCGCATTGCACGCGGGCGGCCCGGGTTCGAATCCCGGCAGGAGCATATTTATTATTATGAATCGCTGCTTCGTAAACGAGAGAGAGAGACTAAGGAGGCACAGGCACGCAAGCAAGGCACATAACGAAGCAACGTAACATAACGTAGCGTAACGTAACGCGTAACGGTCAGATCTTTTGCGTCGCGACCCCTGGTCGCTCAAACATAACCTGGCGTAAAGAACTAAAGTTCCAATAATCAACAACATATTTCTGGTGCTATTTGCTGGATAAATTGTTGAGGAGGCTGAGCCTCCTTAGCCTCCTTCGAGGAGCCGCCACTGAGTACAGTACCCATCAGATTAAGACCTAAGAGGTAGCTACCGGGTACGTTAAGACTGTTAAGTTTATCAGATCTCTCTGAGGTCGTCGTGTTGTTTATAACTCCTAACCAAGGGTGACTCATGCAGTAGTTATTCCTCAGACGCTGGTCGAAAGATTTTAGTGGACAGAATAATGTGCACTAGATGTTCTGGACAAACCTTGTATGAAAATCAATTTTTCTCCACCTCTCAACCATTGTAGTTCACAACTTCTCTGATACTCCAATTTAAGAAGCACTTTCCAAAGGATTTACTTCTGCAATAACACAAAGATTCATCCCAATACAACATATTATTTGTCAAACTGAAGAGGCGATACCCAGCCTTCAGTCAGAACAAGTAGAGCTCATCTGACAAGACACTTCACTGATTTTACTCTTCTACTTACAGATTGCGTATTGCCAAAGTATTGTACAACAGAGAGCAACACAGAGCGGCGCATTTTCTGCTTTGGTCTATGCACTACAAAATACTGTGCATTTCAGAGTAATGCCCTTATAATGTGATCTGAAGCGAACGATGGATTGCCAGACTATCTATTGTGTATAACATCGCAAAACATGGAGCACTGTAGAAAATGGACCGCTCTGTGTTGTACAGTACTACATTGGCAAATCGCTTCCAGTACTTATACCTTTTCTTGGAAGGTGAGCTCTTACATCGCTGTAGGAACATAGTCAATTTCCTGTCTTTTATGAAAGTAAGAAGGACGCTTAATTTATCGTACCATCGTTAAAGTTCTGCAAACGTCAGTTATTTTGGAAATATTACAATTTTCAATTCGGCTAATGAAAATGTTTGTTTAAAACAACTGTTTTGTAAACAAAGCTCTAGTATGTGACATACAGTTTGGTAATTTTTTGTTGATAATATTAACACAATTCAGAATTATCATATATAATATGTATATACGAGTAGAGGACAGATTGTTAAAAATGGTAATATTAAAATGTAGCATTTGAATATTTCAAGTTCTTTATGTATCAGTTGGATGTGAATCTTAATTATATCATTATTTGACGCTCAAATAAATAATGAATGTTTAACATATTTCTATTTTCTTAAGGTCATTCTATTGTTTCAAGGATATAGGAAAATTGAAGTGACAATTTGCCTATTGTCAGTATAAAGCCAATATGAGTAGACTTTTTTTTTCTCAGGAGCCGTCCCTTCGCCGGTACCACCTCAGCCTCCTGGGCTTATTGTGGATACTCCTAGTGTTCTGACGACAACCTATTCAGCCATTCCGTTCTCTGTATTGGCTCATACAGGTTCTTTGCTGGTTGGTTGTGGAAGTCTTCTGGAGTCATTTGGGGTCTACCACACAGTTTCTGCCTTCTGTGGTCCAGAGACTCAGAGTTTCGGTATCCTTTTTGCATCTTCTGCATGTAAGGTCTCCGTTGTACAGCCCTATTTTGTTTAGGTGCTCCTTTGTGGGAAAATGTCCCGTAAGTAGCCCCGTAGTAGTAGTTTGTTCCTGCTCATTGAGAGCAGTTCTATCGCCACTTTTTCTGATGGTTCTTTTATGAATTTCTTTCCATGTATTTGCCTGGTCGTATTCTTCCAGTGTTTATTGTGTTGTTCTTTCAACCATGACATCGTTAAGCATCTGGGGATGCCCACACCAGGTTCGGGTCCGTTCATCTGAGTTGACGATCCCACTCTTGCGAGTTCGTCAGTTTTTTCATTCCTGCGATTCCTTTATGACCTGAGACCCACTCCAGTGTTACACTGTTCCGAGTCGCCAGTCTTCTAAGTTCTTCGCCGCATTCCCATACTAGCCGAGATGTCACCCTATAGCTCTGAAGTGCTTTAAGGGTGGCTTGACTGTCACTGTGAGTAGACTTAATAACCGGTAACTTGTCCATACCATTTTAGTTGCTGACTCGAAGAAGTCAACAATGACGAACCACGTGACAACTACAACCGCAACCGCAACAAATGCACCAAGTAGAATACCTCCTCTACCTTTTTGGTCCAAACAAGGTTAAGTAAAAAACGAAGAAGACGAAGACTACCCAACAATACAACTCCAGTCATCTCCGACTTTGAAACACATTAGCATCATCTCCAAAGAAATCTTCCTTCATGGCCTAAATTACAGATGCGAATTATTAAATGCCGGACCAATAAATGCAACAAGACTAAAAAACCTGATTATGATGGAAATTACGCTACTTTTCCATAAAACTCTCCCTTGAACGCTCAAGCATCCCATACATACTACAATCACAATAGCTACTTTTCATTACACTGCACTATATGTTTCTTGAGTGACGCAATGCTTGGAGCCGCCATACAATGTGCCAATTAACAGCCACAGTGTCCCTATTTCGACCTAATACATTTGAATCCAATAACTCTGAACATCGTACAACTGGGCGAATTGAATGAGTATTTTCATTAAATAATACAGTGCTTTTCAGATAAAAGTATCCACCTTTAATAACTTTTGTAATACTGGTATTTAGAAAAAATCCAAAAACACGTCAATTTATGTTGGAAGGGGCAAGCATTATGGCTTATTTAAACTTACTGGAAAAGCCACCCCCTCACCCCTAGCAGCATCCCCTTTATTTTTTTAAATTACTT
>CAJUYI010002697.1:0-28974 GCA_910591695.1 Galerucella pusilla | reverse complement strand
AACCTATCGTTACTACAAATGTGTTTGGCCATTGTAATACTTTCTCTCGAAGGCCTATTATGAACTTCGAAAGGATTATCTCCCCTATTTGGGGTACTCCCTGGAAAATGAGTTTCTAGTAAGAGTCGAACTCTTTCACCCTCATTTTCGGTATATTCACCATCTGGCTTCCTCAAAGCCATATCTGTGTTGACCCTACTTTTCGCCATAACTTTGTAAAATCTTGCCGCAGCAGGTGTTGTGTTTATATCTCCACAGAATTTTCTGAAGCTATTTCTTTTAGCTTTTCTAATTTCCTTGTAGTAGGTGTTTCTCACCTCGGTGTATCTCTGCCAGTTAGTATGGTAAAAAAGTGTGATATTTGAATTCTATAATGAGTAAATATAATTTAAGCGAAGCAAAATCAGAAAATACCATAAAAGTTTCGAACGAAATGATTATTTCAGCTATTCTTAGTGCAGTCATCATGTCTATTGACACTGTGCCTATGCTCAGAAGAACACATGATGTGACAAACTAACATCTTAAATTGTCCTAACAGCCGTAAATTCACAAAAAAATGCTTACATAATCCTACAGTGATAAAAAACATGCATTTTATTAAACCTGTAGATGATTTTATTTTGTCTAACTGGCCTAAACCAGTGTAGTTTTAATAAAAGACTGTTTGTGATGTATTTATGCTGTGGTTGAATTAATCGAATGCCATTTGCACTCCGCTGTGGGTCGCTTCATCAGAAGAGGATGAAGGCACCGCGGCGGCGGTTGGATTTCCGTCGGCCCGGTCAGTCAGCCCCACGATGGATATGAATGTTGCTACTGGTAAACATACGAAGTTATGAAGTGAATTTATATTAAAAAATGAAAAGAAAATAGAAACTAATAATATTTTGGTGGTTCAAGCTTAAAATTACGTACACAAGTGAAAAAATTAGGTCGTATTCGAAGATTTATTGAGTAGAACTTTTCATAAAGGGGGAAAAAGTGCATCATCAAAATATGTTATTCAAATTTTGTTGAATCCCTTTTAAGGGATTCATTTATTGGGTTTGAAATTGAAGTCTTGAACCAGTATTTGGAATATCAAAAACTACTGCACGTGAATACAAACTGAACTTCTTAATAACTACAGGGACGTCGGCAAAGATAATCTACAACAGTGATTCGTAAAGTAGCCTATAATGACCCCCAAGGGTCCTTATCAGAGAAAAAATTACATTTGAGTCGACGAATTGGCAAAAAATCAGAATTCGGTAAGGAAGAGATCCACTGAAAATCGTAAAACAAGGCAAATGAGGTACGAGACAAAAAAGTTTGGGTCATCGTGAAATTCTGTCAATTTTCCCTTTTGAGTTCGTGCTAATTATCAAGTTTCTATGGTTGCTATTGGTGAAATGAGAGTATTTCGCTGTCATTTAAAGCCTGAAATAGCTGGAATCTTAACATAACATTTTCGCTACCCAAGATTTTAAAGTTTTTACGTCAAGCAAGAATGCTTATATATGCATATTTTGCAATAAAGTTGTCATTCTTTCAAAAATAAAGCAAACGCCTCAATGTGACGTTTGTAATTATAAACTGGATTGCCTATTTTAGTATATAGTAAAAGAGAAGAAGAAGTGGCCGTAAATAAACATTACGACCTGTTTTTTATCTTAAAAACCTAAAAATCTCGAACGAGCTATGTATAATTATATCAATAAAGCCTCCTAATTACTACCTTCCAATTGAGAGGCTGATTGAAAATTATCGCCAGAGAAAGTAGATCGTTTCGTGTTTTATTATCGACATTTTCAGCATAGGCGGTACATGGTAGGTTTTATTAACCAAAAAAAACCAATAATGAGATAATGTAGTTTGAAGTGTAGATGCTTATTTTGAATTTTTAAATTCACCACCCAGACACTCGATAGTAATTAAATTTCAATTTTATTAGTGAGTGTATAAATAGATACAGTGAATCAGAGGTCTCAAAATTAACAAGAAGTTTCCAGTGATATCCTCCTCGAAAAAAACCCGTATACGTTTCTGATCAATAATGATTATCTCACACGTAAAATATGGCCTATTAAAAACAAACTGTAACTTTATATTGTTAATTGACAACATATTCGATACAATTTAGTGTTACCTTACCAATAAAAAACGCAGTTGATATAAAAACCATATATTTATCTTTTATAGACCATTAAAAAGTGATCCATCATAAATTGAATCATTATTTACAATTTCTTGAACCAAAGAATATAAAAAATTCACTATTTTGCAAGTTGAAACTAAATTATAGACAGTCAAATAGCAGATAGAAAAAATGCAGTACAAGTACTTTGATTATCTTGTAAAATTTGAAGATCCTCCTTTAAAAATAATACTAAGGCAAGGCCAGAGTCAAAATAATAGTAAATAACCGTTCAAAACCCATAATATGGTACCATTAAACTCTCAGTTGCCGTCCAATGGTACATCATCAATCTTCCGTACCAACCCGCAAGAAAAATCCAGAAAAGATTAAGTGTACCATCATCGGCAACTTCCTGCTGATGTACTAAACGCGAAACCGGCAGGACGCTATTGTCCGCTAACTGCGCCCTCTATTAAATCCGTGCAATCGTATTAAGGCTATGGTACCATCCATCGTATTGCTACCCATGATTGGTAATTGCAGAAACAAATTAGGAATCCTCTCGAAAGGTTTTCAGAGTTTATTAAGATGAAGCACGACAACTGAGAAATTTTATTTTTAATTTAATTTATTAAAACACAGAGCTACACTAATAAAAAAATATTGTTAATAACTAAGAAATAAACATTTGTTTTATGATTTAATGACGAGAAATGACTTACTAATAACTTATTAACCTTTACTGCCCATAAAAAGGTAATTCTAGAACATTAGATAATCTCTCAATTTTCACAAAAAGGTCAAACAAATTTAATATCTTCTTTAACACCTTTGAAATGCGTAATCATCGATTCGATCTAGAGGTAACCTCTTTTGGTGCTTCCTTATTACTTCTAGTAACGCCTCTGTCAATTAATATGTTTAATTACATTTCTCTAAATAATCTATCTCGACTAATAGGTACCGTTAGATTGTGTACTGTACTGATATAACAGTATTTATATTTTGGAAAAATTAGCAGCGTCTTCTATATTAAAAGGCCAAGAGCTTCTCCATCTAATATAAATTTTTTGATGTCCAGTTAATATTTAGTCAAATCGTAAGAGAAGAAGAGTTACGCCGCTGCAGAAGATGTTCTAAAAGTTATGAAATAGGACGAATGTAAGTAAATATTTAAAATCACTGATTCATTTTCTAGTTTTAGAACAATAAATTACAACTTCTTGAACTGGAGCTCTTAAATCATTAATTATTCTACAATAAAACGTGTTCTCGACAAGCCACTAGACACAAGGTGAATAATAAAAGAAGAGAAGAAGAGACATGGTCAGTGGACTCTAGCTCTTCGTACAACCACTCACTTCTCTCTCTTTCTTTTTATATATATATATATATGAAACCGGCCCATTTATGGAATCACTTTATGATCATTTTTTTTCTCGTGGTCAGGACCCAAATTTACATTTAAATATGTCTTTTAAAGTATTTACAAGCCTGAATTTTTTTTATAACTAGACAACGTTATCTCTAAATGAGGTGATAATTATTGAGGCAATGCCTGGTCGGGATTTTATATTATGGTTGTATGCGGTGACGGCTACGAATATCTTATTTCTTAATTTGACCGACTTCAATAAATTTTTGCTCAAGCTCGCGTGAGATGATTTTAAGCGTTCAAAAGCACGAAACAACAACAAATGCTGAGAAAACACACAACCGTTCGTCCCTGTCTGCAGTCAGATCAGGTTTATCAGTTAAAGGAGACGCGGTTGTATGAAATTTCATAGATATTTAAAGTTGAAACACTTTATTACTTAAGTACGATTCTATTGCTGTTATATAACATCAACTATTTTTACGTTCAACTATACAATAGTATAGTGTGTGACAAGGGCAGAAAATATAAGCTTTAGCAGCCAAAAACTATTAGATGCACAAGCGAGGGCGGCTGTTAGTCAAGGACTGCGAAAGCGCTTCCTGAATGTGTGAGACACAACTGTTTTTCGCTTACCGAATATACCAAACAAAAGGAAAATATAAGAAAAATCTTTGACATTCATTCATTCTTTCAATGTAAAATTTCACGTGAAACGTTAAAGTACTCACAGGTAAATTTTCATGTCAAACATCTTAATTGAATGTAGATGACATTTTAGCTTGCTTCACTGGTACTACGAGACAATTAGATAACTTCATTACTCACATTAACTCAATACATAAAAATATCAAATTTACAGTAGAAATTGAACAAAATAAGTCCACAAACTTTCTAGATCTTACAATTTCAAATATAATTAATAGACATGACTTTTCTATATTTCACAAACCATCACATACAGACATAACAATTCATAATAGTTTAGTCCACCCAATCAGTCATAAATTAGCAGCTTTCAATAGTATGATAACAGTTCCATTGAATATTGACAATGAACTAAATATAATAAAACAAATAGCGGTTAATAATAATTACGATCCAAAATTAATTGACATCATGAATAAAAAGATACGAAAACATTCTCTAGAACAAGTATTTCCTTCTGATAAAAACAAAAATAACCAATTTAAAAGCTCAACTTACTTTGGAATACCATCCTTAAAAATAAAATCATTTCTAGAAATTTTAGACTTGAATATTTGCTTCAAAACCGACAACAATTTATCCAAATTCTTCAAAAACAACAAACCCAAATCTTCAAAACTAAATAAATCAGGAGTTTATAAATTAAAATGTGGTAATGACGACTGTGATAAAATTTATATAGGTAGAATTTTAGGAATTTTAAAACTAGAATTTCAGAACACAAACGTAGTTATGACAACCAAAAATCAGATTCCAACTATTCAAATCATTTATTAGCAAACCAACACTCTTTCGATTCAAATTTTGAAATTTTGCATAAATATAGAACCTAAATCCTTCAAATTAAATCTTTTAGAAGCCCTAGAGATAAATAAAAACAAATATTCAGATAATCTTCTTAACGACCAACTTGATATTAATAATTCTCCCTTATTAAACCTTTTTACCTAGAAAGGTTCCTGTAGGATTGTTGTGAATGAGTTTCCAGGTAAACTTGTTAAATACTCTAGTTAATCCCATATTTAGACAAATTTATTTCATTTCCTTGTAAATAGATTATAATTTTATTGTTAAATATCCGTATAATTTAGTATTAAGGCACTGTATAAAATTTCTCATTATACCTCCATTCGTTTGAAAAAGCTACTGTGTTAGCGAAACGCGTCACAACTTTAAGGTTAAATATAATGTAGATTTAACAAAATAAAATTGTTTGATTTCATAATCAAAAATCTTAGTAGAAAACTGACTGCGCCATCATGTAATAGTTATTTTCCTACGATCACATAGGAAAGTGACATATATCGCACTGTCTAGTTCTATGGAAAGTAGCCTTTATTCATACGCATACGGAAAAAAAACTTATCCGTACGTGTACGGATAAAAAAAGCTGTCAAATGTATAATTTTTATTAAGATTGACCACTGGCGCAACCTGTCAAATATATAATTTTTAATTAGATTTACCTAAGTAATATCTAAATTTGAAGCGATCTATTAAAAAAGTGAAATTTTTGTCATTTTCTTGATTAAAAAAAACTTGGGGCGCGTCGAGGATCGAACCCGCGTACTCTTCGTCAGAAGTCCGATGTTGTAGGTACCTACTAATCCAAACCACCCGTTATAATAGTAGGAAAATGTAATCATCTTGAAAGGTATTTATGATAAGTATGTATGAAGTATGATGAACAATAATAATTTTACTTTAAATTTCAAGAATTATCCAACCAATTAATAGGTAATTGTAATAACCTACCTATAACTACTTGAATTTTTATTACTAATAATACTTATTGTTAATTTTGGAATCACGAAATCAATTACCTATGTTGACTTTAATTGTAACATTTTGTGTATTAATATGTCAGATGTTGCGATTACACATTATTTGGTGAAATTATCACGTGATCGTAGGAAAAATACTGTATATTACTCGTTCGAAAGTGATTTTTCACACTCGTGTGATTGTCGCACTTGGCTCATGCCTCGTGCTACAATATTTCTCACTCGTGTGAAAAATGTCACTTTCCGCACACTTTATGTAACATACTATTACGTAACTAGTTATGAAAAGAGCGATATTGTTCAACAAGCGAATTATTTGCCAAAGCGAGCGCTAGTGAGTACGTCGCGTACGTCGTACAAAAATTATTCAGAAAATGCCAAACGCCAGCAGTATTAGAGGACAACTAATGATTTGTTGATACGCCTATGGACAGAGCATTTATATGTCTTGCAAGAGCGTGTAGTGGGAGGTAACAATGAAAATGAGTTTGTGCGCATGGGGGCGGTCTAGCCATCACATTTTGCGCTTGCAGTACCTAGTAAGTATGAATCTGATATATTTTCCACTCGAAATTGTTATGAACATTTAAAACGAGGAGCATACAGAAGATATAAATAATGTAGTAGGTAGATACAAGATCCAAAGTAAAAAGAATTAATAGTTCAAATTACGTTAGAGTTAAAGAGCATTTAATCTAATCTAAACTGTTATAATACATCTTATTTATGGATTCCAGCCATTTCTAGAGGTGTACAAACTTCTGATGCTAAAAATGAAACTGTTAATAATTAAAATTTTCTACTAATTAAAAACCTACTGTTGGCGCAAGCCAAAACCGAAAAGCCACAAGCCACAAACCGCTTGTAACGTGAGCAACGATTTCTTCCTCTTATTTATTCTTCTATTTTCTTGTTTACGGCCTCGTAGAATAAGCATGGCCCGTGCCGTTCACAAGTTGAGAGCGAGTCATCAGCCCACGCTTGAAAAGTTTCTTACACTAAGAAATGTGCTGCGTTTATTGGTGACCATGAATTTGATATATTTTTTAAAATACATCCGATAATGAGTAGATATTTTCATATTATTATAAATCTAGAGGCGACTATCGATTGTGCATTTCAATTATTATATGATTAGTTGATTGCAAATGAAGTAGGAAGTGTCATATATTGAAAACAAATATATCAACTTACAAATAATTAATTTCTGTATTCATAATTGTTGTCCTGGGCAGGTTTATAATCTTCCTCAATAGAGGAGTTCGGTCTAAGGTCAGTATGGCCAAAAAAAGTGATTTTTTCTGACAAGAGTGACAGTGACATTCAAAACATATAACTAGTGACAAAATAACAGAAATGAAATAGTTACTTGCCAAGAGTTCCTAGAATTATTGGCCACCGATATGTTGAGTATTCAGCCCAAAAGTCATTTTAAATTTCAAAATATACGCTTCGGGGGTGTATTCATTATTTAAATAAAGCAATATACAGTATGCGAAAACTCTTTCGAGTCCATTCAGTTTACACAAGTACGACAAGGAAAATATGAGAAAAACTGCTTGAAAGAGAGAGAAGAATAATTGTGGGCGTATCTAGTTCATCCATTCAGCTCTCGATGAACTAGATACGCCCACAATTATTCTTCTCCCTCTTTCATCAGTTTTTCTCATATTTTCCTTGTCGTACTTGTGTAAACTGAATAGACTCGAAAGAGTTTTCGCATACTGTAGATGTTCGCAATGATAAAAAAACATGCAAAAATCTTATGTTTTGAATGGTAGGCCTCAACTATCATTCTTGTCAGAAAAAACCACTTTTTGGTGGCCACACTGACTTTAGACTGAACTTTATTGCAACTTAATTCTCTTTATCTAGATTACTCTCTTCATCTTGACTAACTAACTAAGATTCAACATCCACTAAAAATCTTCTTGTATTTAATCTTGACATTTTTCTCAGTTTACCTAAACAACTATAAGGAGAATGAGATAAAAGAATTTCACCGGAAACACGACATAGTTCTTCATGGACATCTTGCACCTTTTGATATAACTCTTGCACAAATTCGTGGGCACGTAATGGTTCTGCTAGTAACAAAACAGATATGAAGCGATCTGCTGGCGATTACGATTACCGATTCATAATTTTATGCTATACAAATGCTTCGGGAAGTGTAAGATGTACAGTTAAACAGTTACTGTTACAAGAAGAAGATTAATTTAACGAGGGTGATGTACGACGTTTAAGAGCATGTTTGGTGCTGATTTTCCAATAATAGCGGTTTGAATTGACAAAAAAACGATAAAATGGCGTATAAAGGTGACAAAATTCGATTTTGCAGTTGCTTCGGCGGTGAAGTTTTGGCAACTAAACTAAAAAAAGGAAAACATACATACAGCTGACAGTTTAATACTGAAAGAATCTACATGTGGGTCTCAAGAAACGTAAGCGTTTGTACCAGCAATTCTTAAAATCTTTTTTTGAAAAATGAAAAATAAGTTCTTGTCAGGTATTAATGGCAGTCGTTTGCTCCAGTTTGATCTGTGGGCTTAATATTAGTTGGTGTCATCTATGGTGTCATCTTTGGTTTTAACGTTTTGATAAGTATTTCTTCTTGAGAGTCATTTTAGTAGTTTAAATATGAGCGAAGAAAAAAGATCTCGTGGAATAAATTTCACAACACGTGGAAAATCATTATTATTAGATATTATTAGCAAGTATAAAAATGTCATAAAAAATAAACAATTTCAACTTCTCCAAGAAAATTGAGAGCAGTTTCCTTCGTCATTCTTAGTCTTAGGAAAAACGTCCAAGGATCGAATGTATTAAAATAATCGTTCCTTATATATAACTGTGCCGTATTCAATTATATCAATTATTTCTAAATCGTTATCATCTTCTAACATTTCCATTTCGATAAGACAAATTACAAATACAAAGATCTACCATCTACCAAAGCACAATTTACTCAAATATAAACTGTCATAAATCAACTTCAAAATTAGTATTTCGAGGTTAAGTGGAACTTTAAGCCGTGGATATTTCGAGCTTAGTTAAGGTATCCTTAACGTCGCGTTAAGGGTGCCTTTGAATACGGTGCGAACGACTAAGTGACACTTAGTGGATTTGAGTGACACTTAACGTTTAAGTGTAACCGGTGCGAATGGCCCAAGTAGTTTAAACGGAAGTATTATTCTATATTCGTAGTTTCATTGCTCCTAGACAATATTGTTTGTATAGGACAGCTTATAGTAAAACATAATATATTTAATACATCCCAATAAGCTACAATTACAAAATTTCACATATATCCAATACACTATACAAAAAGTACGCCACTGTCAAAACGGAAACTACTATGCGCCATTTGCAACTTCCTATTTGGACGCAAACTTATTTGGTAAATGCTCCTTCCTGTCGGTTTTATGTTCTAAGGATCAAGTCTTTCGTTGCCTTTGATTCCTGCATGTGATGGCACTCATAGAAATTTTGTATCTCAAGGTCGTTTTAAATTTTACGTGCTGCCGGACGGCTTGACGTTTCAGTGGGTACCCAGCTTTATAGCTGCTCGTTCTCTTCACTGTGTTACGCCACTGTTATTCAGAAAGTATTTACTAAAGTCACTTATATTATTTGTTATATAGTTGAAATAATACCCTTCTTGGTGTGCGTCATCGATTGTGACGTATATCCGGGTTTTCGGCATGTATTATTTAGATAAATATAACAATAAGATTAATATTCACTTCTTATGAATAATAATTGACCGTAAGCAACAAAGTACACACCTGACAAGAGCTGTCAGTGTGACAGTAGAAAAAGACGTAAGACACATTGCCGCTACGAAAGTAACGCCTTCATAGTATTTTGAGCTTCCGATTGATAGGTCGTACTTGCGCGTAATCTAAACATCAACCAATCAAATTTTTGTAAGTCAAAGATTAGGGTTAACGTTTGTAATACATTTGAACTGTTCATTATTGTGATATTTTGATTAGGATTAATCACCGACCTGCCTTTTTTCCATTTCTTCCTACGTAATGTGATAGAAGGAGATTAACAATCGATGACGCACTCCAAGAAGGGTATTATTTCAACCATACCATTTTTTATTCTAAAATGTTGAAATTTTATTCCATAAACAGTGTTTATTATGTACTTACATTTTACTGGTTGAAAGTGAGTAGCAAATGATAAGGTTAATTACCTACTTATCGCTTAAATATAAACATTAGTACGTTCAAACCAATGGGAATTTAATATCCGCTTACACTTTCATTTTGTATTTTCAATTGGTACAATTTCGTCGCACTTTATTATCAAAGATGACTCGGAACGATTTGATATCTCTGAAGATTTTACCTATCAGAAGTAGTAACTTATAGTAGGTATATACACTATCAATTTGTTTACTTTATATCTCGAGATAAATTTTAACGAACAAGTGTACACCGATAGCAATAAAAAATGAATAAGCATCCACTTGAAGATTTATGCATTAGAGCTACCATGCGATACCAATTCTCCAACAATACATTGTCGAACATATTTTTTGAATTTTATAGCCCTAAAAGAAAAGATATATTGCCATTGTTCCACTCCTAAATAAATTAAATCGTTAACATTTATAGTGATGTTTAAGTCTAATTCAATTGCTGAAATTTAAATATTTATTTCGCTCTCGAAGAGATTTAGTATGTTGAACTTCCATTTTTTATGATGGAGATACTCGGAGGAAGAAAAAGGCGCCTGAAGAATATGTTGCCAGTGCAGGAGGTGACCGAGATTGTATTAAATTTTGAATTGAATCAATTTTTATCCCAATAAAACGCAAATACATAGAAAGTCTTTGCTGAGAAATTATTTTGCTGGATTAAGAGAACTAACAGCTTCACTAACTATGATGTGACAGTGAGAATCATGAATTATTTCATGAAATCCAAGGAAAAGCAGAATAGGTCATTCGCATAAAGACTATTCACCAATCGTAAAGGCAAGTAATAAGTCAAGGAATCATTCACGAAATTTTAGAAGGTGACTATCAGCAACCCAACAACTAGGTCTAAACTGGTGAAAAATTGTAAAGAATACCTTAACATGCTGGCAAGAGACAACAAAGTGTCTCTAATATGGGTGCCAGCTTATGAGGAGATTGCAGGGAATGAAATGGCAGACCAGCTAGCTGAAGAATGATCTAAAGGAGCCTTGACAGGTCCGAAACCGTTTTGTGGTATCACAAAGGATAAATTAGAGGGAAGTCTGGAACTGGCTAGCTAATGAACACCAACTCAAATGGAGGCTGACACAAGGACACCTCCATACTAAGAGTCTACTGAATAAGTTAGACAAGGATCTCTCTTCCAGGCTGTTAAAACTGGGTAAGAGAAATTTGAAGATAGTTACCGACCTGGTGACTAGACACTGCTCCCTGAGGAAGCAGCTGCACAGGATGGGCAAAGTTAGTGAGCCTATGTGCAGAAAATGAAAATGAGAAGCACTTTGGAGTGGAAATAACACAACCATCACAACTACTGAAGATTCCTCCAGATAAACTGGTGGCCTATATAGAAGACACGGAGCTTCTGGAATGGAAGTAGGTAGATAACATGGGTAATGGTACAAAGATTCAGTTCCAGTGCCGGGGCTGTTTGAATGAATGAAGGTGGGATTCCAAGGCTTATCTGGTCCTTTATCAAAGTGAAAAAAAACCGTAGTTGAAAATGTTCCAGAATAAAATATCTCAAGCGTTTGGTGGCTCTGGTTCGTAGATTCATAGGATCAGAGAATTTTTTCCAAAAACTATATACCTTACTTCTCGACAAAAGGTTTGATTGGGAAAAAAATTAACCTACTCCACTGTACTTTGTGGTAGACCTGACTGATGATCTTGACTTTTTTATGGCTAACAGATTTAACACAATCACAACAGCTCTAAAGTGATAAATATTTGTTTTATTATCCTTTTTTTTTGTTTTTAGAGAAAGTAGGACTTGGAATGATTTAAAAGTGGTTATTTATTTATTTTTGCTTTATAAAAAAAATGTTTTGTTTCACTTTGATGCGGCGTAAAAATTTTACAATTATTTTGTATAATGAGCTTATGTAACGTGAATTTTATTTTTATGTTTCACGTTAGAAAGTTGAAATAAGCTGTTGGATAAAGTCTTTTCTCTAATACTAGCTGTGAAGTTGACAATTATTGCTTCTTCTAACCAACTGAGTAGTTGAATTTCTCTATTAGTGGTTAATAATTTTTTTTCTATAATTAACCTAGGTCGATAATGAACTAATTCAAATATTTTGAGAATCCAGAGATAGTAGTTGTCTTTAACATATTTGCTGCTCGAAAGCACCTATCAAGATGAAATTATTTAAATGAAAATGCCATTATAGTCCAATAAATGAAGGCGAAAAATACCGTCAACATGGGCATCTGGTCCAGCAAGGAAATTTTTTTTTAATTTGCAGGTAATAGTGGGTACATTGAACCCCCAAAATGTCAGATGCCTGAAATTTGTGGGTCGGGTCGGAAAATGGCTCTAGAGATCCCGAAAATCCGTTTTCCGCCGATATCTCCCAATCTACGATCCCTAGAGAATTTTTGTTCGGACAAAAAATGAAGAGCAGTTTATTACCTGAAAAAGTTGTCCCCACAATTTCTTTCGTTACACCAATATTTTTTGCAAAAATGGTGGTTGAAAAGTTCGCAGTTTTCTGAAACTTAAAAACTGACGCTTCTAGCCCAAAATCTGGAATGAGGGACCTTGAAAATACACCAATTTCTATGTTTAGGCCTCCAGGTATCTATGGTAGATGGCGCCACCTTGCATTTTCGCAACCGCGAAATAATTGAGGCCATGAAAAGAAACATGAAAATGATCGATCTCTTACCCACTCTCGGGGTCAAAAAGTTATCGCTTTCTTTAAAATTGAGACCCTGGCCTGCTTTTATTGGACAGACCAATCCTAGGAATGATTGTGTGCGAAAAGGATTGAAAGTAGACGCTAAAATTGCTAAAATAACTTTCCCATTCTTCATTACCGAATACCTCTTCCTACACAAGCGATGAACTTCCACAGACGATACCTTCTCCAGGAACAAATGGTGGTTGTCTTTCCTGGTCTTGCTAACATTTATTAGGGTTTCTAGTCCTCGGGTATGATGCTTGACCGGGAAGAATTTTACTGTAAAGAGAAAACCCAAGGGTCTGGGGGCCAAAAAAAATTATACCATCAGCAAGAGGATATTCTAACCTTTCTCCCAATATCAATTATAAGCGGGTTTGACAGTTAATCATCGAGAAATTCCCGATAAACCAGAGCGCTCGGAAAAACTCCAGAAATCCACAAAAATCGTCTCTTGGAAAACACATTATTTAAAAAAAATACGGGCGAATTATTGGTAGCATTGTTTCGGAATAAATAAAGTACCCCCCAAAGAACCATTATCCAAGAGGATTGGCTGAAATAACTATTAATAAAAATAATATGAATAAATCCATGTGAGCGTTAAAAAATCTAGCAAAGACGAATTTTGGCCTGGTTTTCCAATGACCCAGGAGCACGAATTGAGTGGATGAAAACACGCCTTAGTAGCCACAGATCCCTTCTTCCACCCGCACTTTGATTCATTAAAAAATATTGACTTTCACGCGAGTTATTAAAAAATTATTAATTTACTTGAGGACGTCATGCCCTCAGAGCGTGCTCTCTATAAGCCGACCTGGAGCTCAATGTGGTATCGGCGTTCGGGCCATTTATCTCGACAACTATATAATTTTTCGAAAAAATGCTAGGGATCATTTTTGTGGGTAAGGAACTGCTCTTTATTTTTTGTCTGAAAAAAATTCTCCAGTGGTCAAATATCGGCAGATATCGCGGGAAAACGGATTTTCTGGAATTTCAGAGCCATTTTCCCACCCTTCCACAATGGTCAGGTACCTGACATTTTGAGAATTTAATGTGCCTACTATAACCTGAAAAAAAAAATTGCTCTTGCTGGACCAGTTTCCCATGTTGACACCTTCGTTTACTGGACTAGTTTAAAATTCGTGCTCAACCAAAAATGACTGATGACATAACGAGTACGTTCAAAATATATCGAAAACTGACGGAGTAAACGCTTCTCGTGGTGCGTTTGTGAATTATTTTTAATTTTTGTCTTAAATTTGGCCTGTATTGGAAAAAATTGTATATATACCATGGTGTTGAGGACATTTATAAAACTCGCACCTCTTGGTGCTAGGTCAATAATAATAGTCTTCACTACCTTGGTGTATACTGTATAATATACTATTATTCAAGATCGGATGGTACTGTACATTGCAGCCCTTTCCAGTTATAAGTTAAGATAGAACTTTGATATCTGATATATGAAAACATTGAAATTTCATTGAGCTTATACATATAAACATGATAATATATGTTAAAACCAAAGTACAATAGATCGTTTAACAAAAAAAATACTACTCATGCTAGAACCCCGACAGAGTCTGTACATTAATAATATAATAACCAATTTGTACACGAATAAAGAGATTATAATAGTTTCATCATTAAAGTAGATACTTTTCCAAGGTAGGCAACCACGAACCACTTATAATAGATACTTTCCCATAAATATTTATTATAAACATGGCGGCGGAGCGGATTTAAATCACAGTCATATACCATTCAGTCTCTTATAATTGATATATTAACGTAGATAGACTGTGATTAACTTGAGCGCTTTTGCGGTTATCTTCCATTTTACAAGTTTTATCTTTTATTCTTAGGCTTTAACTTAAATCTTAATCCTTTATATGGAAATATTATGTATGCACCAATCGTGCGTAGCAAATATCCACATTTTGATTACTATCAAATTTCATGTCGTATAAAACGTGAGTTATTGATTTCATTAACATTATTGTTGTTTAACAGTCGCCAGTTTGTCATTCTATGAATTTTAATTTATAATTTTACGGTTTACGAGGAGGTATTGATAAATTTATGTTTATTGCACCATTGTTTGCTTGTTGGTGAATTTATTTATTGGTTGAAAAAAATTATTATATGCGAATCACGCTAAGTTACAATTAAATAAGCGAAATTTTGCAAATTCACAAATGAGAATTGAAGATAGTAGATATTGGGTTCGTTCGTTGAGCAGTAAGAAACCATTAGCAACTGTACAGCACAGGTGCATTTCGTTAAAAGCCTTTGCACAAGCCAAACCAAATATCAGTGATGAAAAATCCAACGTTCATATGAAGAAAATATTCGGTTTGAAACTGATTGGCAACCATCAAAATCGCTGGACTAATAAGAAATTTTTAGTTAGAGACATGTCAGACTTGCACCCGCCTTAGATGGGATCTCAAAATTAAAAAATCAGAGAAGCTATGCTTAAAAAATGTATAGAAATAACGGTCTGTCGGTTTCAAGGTCGTAGGCTCTTGAACGTCACGAAGGAAGGAAGTCGCGTCACGTCACGTTTAAAGCGCGCGCTTGCTTTAAGGCTTCAAGCAAGCTACTTGACGGCTTTACAGTTCCAAGGCTGTAGACCTCAAAGTCTTTGAAGCAGACAGGCCATTCGCTGGCAATAAATACTCTAGTTAATTTGAGACATTCTTGAGTACAAATAGTATGTCATACACCATGGTGGTGAAGACTATTATTATTAACCGAGCACCAAAATTACTTCGCGACTGGCTTTGTCAAGGTGCGACAAACACAAACCCTACAAAATAAAATAAATTAGAACACAGAGTCAGATGCTGCAAATGCAATACGCATATATACAGATGTCTCAAAAGTGAAAGAAGGCTCAGGATATGGAGTTTACTCCAGAGCACTAAGCCTAGGGATTAAGTAGGAAATTGGAACAATACCAGCGTGGTTCAAACAGAACTGGCTGGTATCTTAATTGCCACAAAAGAACTAAGAAAACATTTTTGTATTCTGTGTAAAATTTTTATTTAATATTGCAAAGCGCTTTCGGCTGTTAGGCCATCATCAGTGCCATTCTCGTCAGATATGAAACAAGAAACCTAGTCAAATTTCTACAACACATTAACGTCACTATTTAAATTACCTTAAATTTAAAAATTTTTAAAAAAATTATCCCCTGATTGGGGTTAAGCTGTCACTTCGTCTTCCGATCTACTAACACGTGTTCGTGTAGTTGCTGAAGAATTTAATTAAAATTAAAAATGTTCATAATATGAAGACAGTTTAACCCCAATCAGGGGATAATTTCTTTAAAAAATTTTAAATGTAATGTAATTTTAACAGTGACGTTAATGTGTTGTAGAAATTTGACTAGGTTTCTTGTTTCATATCTGACGAGTATGGCACTGATGATGGCCTAACAGCCGAAAGCGCTTTGCAATATTAAATAAAAATTTTACACAGAATACAAAGATGTTTTCTTGACTTTCTAGTCATGTGTACTCAGCTATAAAGATATTCACAAAAGAACTAACCAGAAAAAGAATTTCTGGCAAAAACATAACAATCTGCACTGATAGTAGACAAGCCCTATTAGCCTTGAACAGACAACGTGTTATAACGGGGTGCCACTAAGATTTAGCTAACGCCTCGGCAGATAACAATATTATCCTGAGGTTGATTAAAAGGCACGACAGGAGTGAAGGTAATCGCATTGCCGATTGTTTAGCTCAAGCTCAAGAGATGGGAAGGAATCAAAGATTGCAGTCTTGCTAGGATTACCTTGGGCGATCCTGGGAAGCTGGCGCCGGAGGAATATTTGGCGATGACCAGGAAAAACCTACGTTTAACAATAGGATTTCTGACTGACCACTGTCAACTAAGGAAAAACCTTCATACTATGGGGCTATGCAGGATGTGTCAACTGGAAGATGAAACTGTCAGGCATGTCTTATGCGAGTGTCCGGAGTTATCGTCGATAAGAGAGTGTGTTCGGTGAGTCTTGGCCTACACCTGCCGATATAAAGGAGATGTCTCCTGGTGACCTGTCCACCTCCCTAAGAAGGAAGGCATGGACGATGACCTGGGAGGACAACTCCTCGGGAGAATGTACAATGGGTCACATGTGGCCCAAGTGCTGTGAGCCTAATCTCACCCTCCCTACTCTACAGATACAGAAGGTGCGATGCTTATAAATGTCTTCACCTCCATGATGTATATATGTTACCGTGAAAGACCGAAAGTAGTGAATGTCAACATTCGCCGGTGGATGTCGGCAAATGTCAAATGCCTTGGTGAAAGTCCGAACATTTCTTAATTCTATTATACATTCGGTCTGTTACCGGTATATGTCGACAAACACATATGAGGTCCGTGAAACTCGGACACAGCAGGTCGTGACAGACCAAAGAACAACTAGAAGCTTATGTTGAAACAGACATGAATAATGAAAATACCATTGGAGCTGATCTGCAACCTGGCACGTCTTCATCTCAAGCACTGACTGATCCGCAACCTGACACGTCTTCATCTCAAGCACTGACTGATCCGCCACTTAGCACATCTCTATCTCAAGCACTGACTGATCCGCAACCTAACACATCTTCATCTCAAGCACTGACTGAACAACACGAACTAATTTCTTCAAAAAGAGTAGCTGCAAAAGAGAATCTCTTACTTCAAGCAACAAAAATGTTGCGAACCTCAAAAAAAAAGTTTCCTCCTGCCCAAATTAGTGATAACGTAAGAATTCAAGTCCCTGATGTCGACCGTGGTCGTACAGACCCTCGAAATGTGTTAGCGGTTGTTGTTGGAATAGAGGATTCAGACATTCATAGATTAGCTAACAAAAATGGTACCTTGAAGCAGCTTTTCCCCGTAATCAGTTCCTAATTTGTAAAAAAGTTACTTTCCATGGACGAAGTTCAACAAAAGAAATGTCGCTAAGAGAAGCAGCTTCTGCTAATTCAAAAAGTGGAGGGCAAGGCTATACACGTTGTATCTGCAAAAGTAAGTGTACCACGACTAAATGAAGCTGTAAAAACAAGGAACTTTTGTGCAATTCGAAGTGCCACGGTAGTTTAAGTTGTTGCAATAAATAAGATATTGTTCTTATTTTTTATATTTCATTTTATATTTTTATGTTCTACTGTTTGTTTCGAGTTCAACAAAGTCCTTTTCCCATATTATTTTAATAAATAAAGACCTATGGATTTTTTTGTTTTTATTCCAAAAAAAAATTCTTTTTAACATACACCAAGGGTGCGTTCATAAACTTACTCGCGAGTTGAGAGTTAACTCTATTTCGTTCATTTACCTACTCTAGATGACGGGCTGGACATCTAGAGTTAACTCTTTTGCGTTCAAAAACTTAATAAATACCACTCCCGAGTTAACTCTTCCGACTCTGCTATCCGAGGAGAGTTGGTTTTAACTCTGACAAATGACAAGTAGTGAATACCTATTTTGTTGTAAAATATTGTTGTTTGTTTTGTGTTTTGGGTAAATAATCCAAGGTCTATTTTTTAATTATTACTTCTCTTGTTTACAGTAAAGAAATATTAAAATTAAATTTATAAAATAATGAATACCAACTAACATCAAACAACTCCAACATGTAATTCCATGCATGCATAGCAACAATGGCTTTGTTTTCCATCCTATTCCTAAAAATATTATTCAGATAAAACAGAAACAAGCAAAATAATTTTCTTTGCTTATAACCACAAACAACAAACTAAAAAAAGTTTGGTTATGCCATCCATGGCCATGGCACACACAGCGACATTGATCGACACTTGACATTGGAGATTGGAGTAAGATTTTAAACGCGTTTACTCCCATAGTTCGAGTTCATCTACATGGCCCACGTGATTAAACTCTGACATAACCCTAGAAGGAACTCTAAAGTGAGTTTATGAACACACCCCAGGAGTAGAAGAAGCAATAATTGTCAACTTCACAGCTATAGTAGTGGATAAAATCTATTACTAATAGTTGTTTTTGATTTGCTCTCGTTTTCAGATCTTAAAAATGTAACTATTGAAGTGTATCAGTAGATATAAAGGCCTCATTAAGCGTCTTCTATTCATATTTTGTTCTATAACCGTACGCTAATCGATGAAGTATACATTAAAGTAAACCTATTGACACACAAGACAAGAGAAGAATCATTCTTCTCAAAGAAATACGACCTAAATATAGAAACCACGCAACCGTGAACGATGAAACACTCGCGGTAGTATATTAAACAACAATTAATTTATATCCATATTCAAGCGCTTCTATAATACCACTTCGCACCAATAAAAAACTAGATTTATATACAGAGAGTTTCGCCAAACAAACCATGTGGAACATGAATGCCCACGCTATAAGGATCTTTTCTTGTTCCAGCTACCGATCCACTAGGCCAGTCAACCAAATCATATTCAAAATCTGTTTTATGGAATTGAATACTTTATTCATTTGTAGAGATGTTAAGAAAACAGTTGAATGGTGGAACGTATCTAAAATAATAATAAGAAGTTGATACAAGGCACACCTTTTCTCTCCTCTTTTGGGCAAACACATTTCTGTTGTACATCTCGATATGTATTTATATTTTTTGGTCTTTTTGACCGGACTAAAGTTTTTCTTTTAGTCAGTGACTACCGAGTAATTTAGCAAACATTTTAACAACCAACGGTACGTCATAATTTCAAATAAGCTTTCTTGTACACTTACCGTTTAATATACCCACTGGTAAGTAGTAACAGTCACCACTTATCCTTTTGGTAATTATCCTTGCAAATAATATACGTGCAACTACTAAATGTATGAAGATTTATTGTAAGTATTCGTTTGCGTAAAATTCTGATAGACTAAATAAATTGATGTCTGTCTTTTGAAAATAGTTTCTGTTCTAACGTACTATCTCTATCTTCCTTTACAATCGATACTGTAACTCCTGCAATGACAGAAATAAATCAGTTCTTTGAAACATTTATATTCTAAGTCCAATGAATCTGTATTGATAAAAACAGAAAAATTAGATATTCAATGACAGTCAGGATCTGCCTGAAGCTATCAGTAATCACGTTACATTTTGGCGAGAAACAACAAAGTGTCTCTAATTAGACATGACATGACACGTTGGCCAATTTGTAACAAGTCTTACCGGCGTCAACTTGCAACCTCCCGGTAAACGGTAACCGGTGTCCTCTCCGCTTTGACTCAAGAGCGGCAGAAAAAAAACATTACAGGCAAGTAGAACTCTTAATAAGGATACAAGGAAGAAGGCTGGTACAGAAATGATAACTTTGGCACCAACTTATTTTTTTATTATCCTCTTAACAAGTAAAAAGAGTACATTTATGAAGTCAAATCATCGATAAGGCCTCTCGACGTTATTTCATATTAAATCGAAAGCATTTGAACATTCGGCACTATACTTTTATGCACCTGGAGAGTCAACTCCAAAAACACAAAACTTCTTAATAATATTCAAGCATAATTATTAGCGGTCAAGGCACAAAATTTCATCACATTTTTCTTAGTGAGCATTCACAGTTAGTGGAAGAATTTTCTTAACTCATCTTCTCCGCTACACAGTTAATAGAAGACGCCAGAAAAGAAAATTGCCGGTTATAAACAACCCTAATTTGCTGAATAGGGTACAAGCATAAATTTTGCTATTGGTGGGAATTGACGCTTTATCAGGTCTCCTAACTCCTTGCATGCCTATTTTTTCAAAAAAATATAAACTTTACTTTTAAAACGACTTTAAAAATCATAAAATTTGAAAGTCCGCCAAAACGCGCTTTGCGTCATAAAGATGGCTGCCCCATCCGTTGACGTCACTCGATTTGTTTACGTTCTTATTCGTTCTCTGAGTTCTCTGAGTTCTTGTGAACTAATTTGTTTCTGAAAGCTTTAAAAATGGATATCGCCGAAAAAAAAACTTTGTATTCCATGTATTGCATTGTTCCAGTGTGTAAATCAACGTCTATTAAAACTCCAAATAAAATATTTGTTACTTCACCTGGTGGCGCAAGCAAATATACTAAGAGAAGGGCATTACTTTTGTTTGTGAAGACCATTTTAATGTAAGTACCAACTTCTATGCTGGTAATTTTTATTCTTAAATAGTTTGAGGTTATGTACCTATATGTCTAGGAATCAACTATAAAAACATAATTTTCTTACGACCACACATCGCAATATGGTTGGTATACATTATATAAATAAATCATAGTTTAAATCGTACTTACGATAATGCTTTAACTCCTTTTATTTCCTCAGCATTGAAGCAGCTGTTTGACTTCATAAATTCAAGCAGCATAAATGAGTCTACTTTAGGCAAGTTATCAGTTTGTGCTTTTACAAAACCTTCCCTAGCCTTATCTTTACACACAAAATATAAAAGAATCGTCACTGAACACTGAACTAGTAAATAAAATATATTCTTCCAAAAGTTTTAAAATATCATCGGAAATGTCGAATATTTATGTCCACTTTTCACTTTACGTTGACTTTTAGAAATAAAAAAGCATACACAAACACGTAATGGTCTCAAACAAACATATAAATGATATTTTTACGTCGATGGAGCAGTTAATAGTTGATAAAATACAATATAAACACACAACTACACATAACCTAATGCAATACCGGCCATATTGACATAAGTAAATACAAGAGATATGACATTACACTGCAGGTGGGGCTAATAATTAACGGTCAAATTATTTAAAAGTGGTTAAAATTAACACGTGTCCCGCATCAAACAGAAAAGCGGCATAGCAATATCAACAGAAAAGACCATAAATCTTAGAACAAAGGGTAGGGACGTGTGCAATTTTAAAACAATCTTGTTTTCATTTTTACATTTTTTATAGAACGGCGGAACGTAGAAAAGGGGTTTTAGCGATATTCGTTTTATAGACAAAGGCGTAGAAAAAGGGTTTAGAAAGAAATTACTTGGAACTTGATGATAGAAGTAGATACAAAAAAATAACGATAGGTATTCTATCGTTACACAGTTAGCTGAAGAAGGTTCTAAAGGAGCCGTTTTTTGGAATCAAAAAGGATTACATAAGATAGAAAATTGGGAACTGGCAAGATAAGGAACACTAACAATAATGGAGGCTTCCACCAGGACACCTCCATACAAAGAGTTTACTTAATAAGGCAGACAAGAAACACTTATCCAGGCTGTTGAAACTGGTTAAGAGACAGTTGAAGACAGTTACTGACCTGGTGACTGCATCATGAAGAAGTATATGCACAGAATGAGCAAAGTTAGAGAACCTATGTGCAAAAAAATTTGTATTCTACGATGAAACACCTACTCACATATTCTTCTGTGGATGGACTTAAACGGAAGAAATTTGGAGATGAAATAATAAAACCCTCACAACTACTGAAAATCCCTCCAGTCAAATTAAAAGACACGAAGCTTCTGGAATGGAAGTAGAAAACATATGAAATGGCACAAAGATTCAGTTCAAGTGCCTAAACTATTGAGCACAACCCAAACGTATAAATGAACGTTGTAGCCCAAAGATTTTCCACAGATCTTACGACATGTCCACGAGGAAAGTCTGTGTTGTGGATAACCTTTTTAGGTGAAAATTCCATGCTAGTTTTTTTATCCAAAATAATCCCCAAATACTTTTTCTGCAATTGGAATGACTTTGTCATTGTATATCTCCTTTGCCTAGACATCTGTGTCTTTTGGCATCGTCCAAAATTAATTGTAGTTATGTAGGCGAGGTCGCTAAATGGCGACATTCTCGAGCGCCGTCGAGACCTATCAAAATCGAAAGATAAAGTAATTTCGAAAAGATTTTAGCGGTGGGTATGGCGTGTAAGGTTTTTCAAAAATGTAAAAAAAACAGTTACTTGGGCATTTTCGAGCGCGTCAGATATTCATACCACGTATGCAACAAGTGCCTCTGATAACAACGGTATACTAATCTGCCGGTTTTCGTGGGGGGAGCGGTAGGCATATAAAGTGGTCAAAAATTCGAAAAAAAAATTTACTCAAGCGCGTCAGATTTTTGGAAGGGGTGTTAAGTAGGCCCCAAGGAAACTTCCTTTAAAAAACTGACGATTTCGGCGTGTCGATGAGTTACGACAAATTTTTGAAAATGCAAAAAACAAGCTCTTTTGAAATACTCGAGCGCGTCAGATTTTCATAAGGAAGGTTTATCTTGGTATCCTGAAAGCATATTTTCTAAATCTGACAAAAATGTTGGTGGGCTATCTTAATATGACCGAAAAAGGTTTTTTTGTTTATTGGAACTTTAGTTCTTCACGTCAGGTTATGTTTGAGCGACCAGGGGTCGCGACGCAAAAGATCTGACCGTTACGCGTTACGTTACGCTACGTTATGTTACGTTGCTTCGTTATGTGCCTTGCTTGCGTGCTTGTGCTCTCTCCTTAGTCTCTCTCTCGTTTACGAAGCAGCGATTCATATGCTCCTGCCGGTATTCGAACCCGGGCCGCCCGCGTGGAATGCGAGCATTCTACCACTGAACCACCGATGATATATTAAAATTCTATGCAAAGCTGGTATTCGCAGTGCTGGTGATCTACTTGAATTTGTTCGGATAAATTTTTACTATTATTTCCATAATTTTTTTGCGCGATTAAGGGGTCTAGCATATTTACTTTTCGAAATAAAAGGTGTTGAAATTTTGAAAACTTGAATGTTTTAATTAAATAACTTTAAAATGGATGGATAAATTGTGACATTTGGCAGGTTGTTTTTAAATGTAAAAGGGAATATTTTGAAACAAATAGTACTTTGGGCAACCACCGAGGAATGTGCAAATTGTTTATCTATAACGTCAGATGTATTACATAATTTTTGGTTAAAAGGAACTAAAGTTGCTAACCGTGTGTCCCGCGACACGTTCTACCTTTTTTTCCTTTTTTTCTCCCTGATAAAACGGGGAATTTAAGAATGACAATGAAGCGATAGATACAACCAACGTAAATGTAGATCAAATGTAGTACAAATTGTATTATTTATTGTATAAAAAGTGAAATTATATAAAAATTGTATTATAATTGTATTATAATTGTATTATAATTGTATTGTTATGTATGACCTTCACATTTTTGTTGAATACAATTCATCTTTCCCTTCTTCACTGGAACTTTCATATTATGGCTGAGTGCCTGTAACATTACATGTTTATGGCACATTCCTCCTTTTTGCTTCAATTCTTCACTTCGTTTTGCTTACGGTACGTCCAAACTTGAGGATCAACAGGCTATTGAATAATATAAATACATGAAACTGTACATGTTAATAATACTTTTGTATACAGATACGCGTAACTTTTTCCGAGTCAACGAAAATTGTCGAGAAGCTTTAGGGAAAAAAAACATTTTGAGATAATAATAAAAGTTACATAATTTAATCATCGTTGTTTCATATCAATTTTTTTAACACCCTCTGTTTTCGAGATATACTCAAAAAACCGGGAGTTTGAGTTTTCATGAAGCTTTAAGTCCAAAAGTTTTAACTTTGGAGAAAAATGTAAAGAGATCTGATCGTCTATCCTAAGCGCGCGTCACTACATATAGAGCTAATACTTTCCAAAGTTGTTCTATTAGGACTAAAGTATCTCTCATATCTTAAACTGCCACGCTCGAGTATTCCCGAGAAATCCCCTAATCGCCTCCCTAACTCAAATGCAGTATTATCATGCGGGTCCTACGATTCAACAAAGTCATACTCACCGTTTTTGTTTTCTTTAATTGCGTTTAATCATAACTTCCAAATAAAATCCGTAAGATGAATAAGACAGACTTATAATTTTGACGGGAGAAAAAAGGATATGTATTTAGTTTTCTGCGATTCTAAAAAGTCTTTCACCAGCGAAGTTTTTATTTAAATGTCAGTTTTGTGACTTTGACAATTCAAAGTGACAATATGAATAATAAGAAGCAATTTTCCGGTTTTTTTTGCATCCTCAAGCAGAAAAAATGGTACTTAATCTGATAGATTATTTCAAGAATGAATGAAAAAATGGAAATTTGTCAACCAGTGTGCAGGAAACATCAACCATTATTATTTTCTCCGGGTATATTTGTAATCTTACATTTTGGTAACCTCTGTGTCTAATAATTTGATACATACAGTTAGTGACCTTTGAACCCGCACGATAAGACTGTTTTTGACTATACCACAGTTTCTATTTATCCGGTAAAATACAAAAAATACAAGTCTTGATTGTAAGTCGTAACTTTTTGTATACAATTATTACTCTCAACCATATTTGATTAAAAACGTTTCCTCTCAAAATTCAATGCACCTACATCTTATTATATAAACCACTTACAAATTGTAACGAATCAAATTATCTTAAAAATAAAGCGATACTGTTCATCAACGGCATTTTAAAAGCGATGCCGTTTCACCGAGCGTTTTGTTGACAACGCTAATATTTAACGGGCATTCCTTTCGAAAAGTTCTGAAAGGCACTGAAAGCAGATATCAAATCTCTCACGTGTATTCTACAAGTGTACGTGTATAGTCAATTTAAGATGCGCTACCGTTTAGAATCCGTGACATTCCGGAGAATGTACCTCATTTACATATTTTAGTCGAGAGCACTGGTAACTAACTATTCAACGAAAATACGATAAGCCTTTCTATTCCGTGTGATTTCTTTCAAAACTTGGAGGGTTTTTTATAAATTTGACTATCGTTTTCATCAAAACGGAAGACTTGGTTTAATAATATTCCAACTCAACAATAGCTGAGTTTCTCTCATTTGAAAATCCTAATATGTTCACTGGTAACGCGGCAAATTTTCTTGTTGATACTGAGGAAGATATATTTTCCGCAAATCGCTAGGAAATTTTGACATTCCTGTCAAAATTTCTTGAAGAAAAAGTCAGGACTTCCTTACTGTAAGGAAATGATATTCCCGTACAGTTGTTAGTGTTCTACATAAATGATTGAAAACACATTGCTTGTAAGGAATTAATTTAAATTTTGAAAACATCAAGTCATTGCTGAATACATTCAACTTGTTATATTTACAGTAATTTGACAGTTAGTACAATTATTGAACATTGGAGGAACACTCTTAGAACTATGAGAAACATTTTGGACAACATGCAGGGCGGTAGGGTCATTTTGTTGAATATTTTGTACTGTGAAAATTTTATTTGCCACCTCAACCTTATTGTTAAGCGATTCTTCGATATATCCCTCAGCAACGTTTGATGACTTCCATCCGCCATGCCTCTTTAAACTAGTTATGTCGGCACCAGAGTCAACCAATATTGTTGCAGAAGACCGACGAAAGCAGTGACCAGTATATTCTGTCGGATTTACCAAGTTCAAATAAGTAGCAACTATTTTGGGCATTTTTTCTAAATTGATGAATTCCTACCACTTGTCTACAACCCTTTCCGCTTTGATATTTAAAGAAAAATCGGTCACTGTTCATATTTTCTGGTCTTAACGAAACATACTTTCGATAAACATTCAAGTAGATCTGATTAATTACAAATGATCTTGGTTTGTTGGTTTTCGAATCAGGTATGCTGATTAAAAGCTTAGATTCTAAGTCTTCTATATCGTGTACAGTCATTCGGACTAACTCATCCATTCTACAGGCCCCAGAAATACCAAATATTACAGCCACCTAAGAAATAAATAAAGCTATAATCTAAATAGAAATTAAAACCTTGTAAATTACCTTAATCATTAAATTTTCTTTATCTGGAACTTCCTGGATAAATTTTTCAATTTCTTCCTTCGTTAAAATCTTAGATTTCTTTGCCCTATAACCTTGAGCTTGCCGTTTCAATAAAGAATGAAGTTTTGAGTATGTAGATATATCTACATTGTGTTTAAGTGCAAGGGTTGACTTCAGCATTGAATAATTGGCCCATAATGTTGAAGATTTCATCTTCAAACAAAGGTCTAGGAAGTATGCCATTACAACATTTTCTGAGAAAGAACTCTTATTTTTACTCATGCGATAATCCATGAAACGTCTGTATGCATTTTCGTACTTTTCTTTGATTTCTTTGGCAATAATTCTAATGAAGCAGTATTCACTGCCTCAACCAGCTCTGGAGGAGTCCCAGGAATGGAAATTTCATCATAACTTATCATTTTACGTTTGACAATTCAACCTCAATACGTTTCCATAGTAACCCAAGTAATTTTATTAGGAATTTCAAAGCACCATTTATTTGGGAATAAAATTATCGCGTATTTTTTTTTTAAATCAATCAATATCTGTCGAATTTTAAACGATTTGCGGAAAAATAGTATGTTTACCTCGTAGGAAAAGCCACATTCCTGGACTCTGTGTTGCTAAGTCTCGGCTTGCGCCTCGATTTAGCAATCTTCACAGTCGTCCAGGAATGTTAAGCTTTTCCTACCCGGTAAACAATGTACTATTATTAGACCTTTTTTCTATTATTAACCTAGGTCAATAATGGAGAAATTCAAATATTCTGAGAATTCAGGTATATAGTCAAAAGCGCTCTTATCGTGCGGGCTTAAAGGTCACTTATTATCCACTTATTATCCATATTGTCACTTTGAATTGTCAAAGTGACTTAACTGGCATTTAAATAAAAACTTCGCTGGTGATAGACTTTTTAGAATCGCTGAAAACTAAATACATATCCTTTTTTCTCCCGTCAAAATTGCATAAGTCTGTCTCATTCCTCTTACGGATTTTATTTGGAAGTTATGATTAAACGCAATAAAAGAAAACAACGGCGAGTATGTCTTTGTTGAAACGTATGACCCGTATGATAAGACTGCATTTGACTATAAATATTTATTTTAAAAAATGTTTAAATTTACAATGATACGATAAAATAAGATATATAAAATATCCAGATGCTCAAGAGGAGAACCATGTACCTTTACTAATATGCCATCAGCCTTGATGGTAATTCACGAGATCGCTTCATGAAAGGAGAGAAAAAATAATACGATAAAGAGTCCATCAACCATTGAGATTGATAGACAATGACAAAGTTAGAACGGTAGCTACTACTAAATGCCACATTGGCTTCCATCTTGCTCATTATCGGATTTGGGCATCGATGTGTGTTCAATGGCCTTTGATTGACATATCAGATAATCGCTTGACTTAGTTTGACTTGCCAGTTATTATTCTCTTAACAATAATCACAAATTAGTGATTCACTCTTAAGAGAATTATGTTTTTAGGTCAATAGTCGTTGCACCGCGTACATACAGAGTGATTCACTGAGTATTAATTTAAAATATCACAAAAAAAAAATATTTTCGTTGAAATTACTGCTTTCCCACGATCAAATAGTTTGTCAAACTTGCATCCTTCGGAGAAGATGCAAGCGACAATACATCTTGTCGCGCCACTTATTAAATTTCATTATACTTAACTTGATTCAAGACTCTGTATATTTTTGCGTCCAACTGTACACGAGATTAAACGAAAATAAAAATTATTAAAACAGCTTAAAGGCTTAAAAGGCACGGCACGCGGTTATGTCGTTAATGAAGTTAAATAACTCCAATGAAATTCTATTGTTACTATAAATTAAAAAACTAACATGATTGACAGACTGCGTTCCCATAAGCAAAATAGTTAAGGGAGTAGTTCGTTCAGCGTGCTATCAGTTACAACACAATTTTCTTAATGTAACAAGCACATTCTATATCAAATTGAAAGCCACATGACTGCTTGCACCTCGACTTAGCAATCTTCGCAGTCGTCTAGGTAAGCAATGTACTAATTTGAATAGACATTTTTTGGAGTTTCTAAATAAGTATTAGGAACTTTTATAAATTTTAATGGATTTCGCATATACAGGGTGGGGCACTATGAACGAACTATTCTCTGGCGTCTTAACGGCAAATATAATTAGAAAAAATAAGACGTAGAATTGAGTAGATTAGGTACTTAGGACTATAATTTAAAAATATTTTGGAATATACAGGGTGCTCCAAAAAAGCGTGCCGTATCAAAGTTAGGTTTCTTTAAATGGAACACCCTGTATTTTATCACATTTTTGAATTGTACTATTGAAAATAA
>CAJUYI010002696.1:237-28981 GCA_910591695.1 Galerucella pusilla | reverse complement strand
GACAGAGCAACGACAAACTGTGGAAAGTACGACCAATTTTTGAATCGGTTCTAAAGAGATGTAGAGAACTTCAGGTAGAAACAAATGTCTGCATCGATGAACAAATCATACCCTTCAAAGGGAGATTGTCTATAAAACAATATATCAAAAAACAAGCCTCATCCATGGGGACTAAAGCTGTATTTGTTAGGTGGTGAAAGTGGACTGACTTATGATTTTCTAATGTATCAAGGCGGTACCACCGAAATAGAGCCTTCATTTTTGAAATATGGGCAGGGTGCAACTCGACCCTAATAAACATATATTGTACTGTGCAATTATTTTACGAGCTATCATCTTCTACAAATTCTCAATCAAAAATCAATATTTCTTGCTGTTACTGCTAGGCTCAATAGGTTTTCTAAACCACCCCTAACTGACGTAAAGGATTTTTTGAAAAAAACGAGAGGATCAACGGAACAAATTATTTCTACAGATGGAATTGTAGTAACCAGATGGTTAGATAACAAGCCAGTGATTATGGTATCCAACTTTGTTGATGTTGGGAAAGAAGACATTGTGAAACGCTGGGATAAAAAAACAAAATCGTTCAGTGACGTAAATCGACCCGAAGTTATACAAAAGTACAATAGGTCTATGGGTGGCATAGATTTAGCAGATGATCTTATTGCTTTCTACAGAACAAAAAGTCGGTGTAAAAAGTGGACTATTCGACTAATGTTTCATGCAGATGACATGGCACTAACAAACTCCTGGTTGGAGTATAAACAAAACATGCATACCTTAGGAATTCCGAAAAAAGATATTATGGACCTTCTACATTTTAGGATGCAAGTTGGCGAATCGCTCATAAAAGTCAACTCTTGCAACAACCGAAAACGGGGAAGACCATCAAGTGGTACATCTAGTCCAGTAGTGCCAACAAAACGTCGAAACCTTGAAGTTAGACCTCTTACTCCAGTGCAATATGATAACATTGGACATTTTCCTAAGCATCCAGAGTTACCATTAAGGTGCAAAAATCCTGGTTGTGGGGGAAAGTCAAGATGGAAATGCCAGAAGTGCAATATAGATCTATGCCTTCAAAAGAGAGTTATTTGAACTCATTTAAGTACATTTAAACCAAAAAATATTTTTTTTCATGCTGAAAAAAAAGTCTGTACTGAAAGGGTTAAATACATAGCAGCCCATTTGGCATAATTCGGCTGATTGAATGCAAAAAAGTAGCCACACATTTCGAAGATAGAATCTAAGTAGAGCTCAAAATTACTGCATCGTATACTTCTAGAAAATCGAAGAAATATGTTGATAAGTTCAGTATACTGCAAATAATATTGAGCTGTCTTTCCGTGGCCGGGTGAAACAATGCTCTCGTTGATTCCACATGAAGTATTCATTACGGCGTTTAAGTCTTCCTTTAAAGTTTCAACATCATCCGTGTCAATTTCTGACAGATATATTTCAAAATGAAGAATCTGCAAAGCACCAGAAGCCAAAGGATGTAGCCGCTTACATCGATTAAAATGTTTACTATCCAAGAAGCTGTTCATTGAACCTCCTGCTAGTGCCTCTGCTTCAACCAAAATCTCTATTAATCCACTGGAATCAATATACTTTCCAATTGCTTTAAAGAAAGCCATTTGGGTATGGAAAGCGCCTAAATTAATGAATATATCGTCAAATTCTGGCTTTTTAGTATGTTGAATCTGCAAAGCTAATTTGGCTATTGCTAAATCGTTAGTAGGTATGATCTGTTGTTAATTACAATTCTTAGCAATTTCCTTTGCAATGTTGAGAGTTTCTTGAACAGCTAGAGATGTAGGAGATTCATTAATTGGTGATAAGTACTCGACTGTCTGAATTTCACTCTCATCAATGCCAATTTTGCAGTTATAACCTAACCACATGGGTACCGAATCAATTTGAGATAAAGACATACTCCAAATCAAATCCTTATCAATTGCGATTGATTCATCTGAATGACACGCATCGATTGTATTTGTAATTATTTGAAAAGGCAGAAACGTCATACTTGTAAATGGTGTCTTGACAAAGGGACGAATTTCTTTCGAAGGTGCTTCAAAACGCCGTCTCTTACGGGCTCTTGCAAGAGGCTCCGTGGGACCTTCATGGACATACGCGCTTAAGGATTCTGAATCAGAGGTATCTGAATTGTCCATATTATTAGGGTCATCATTTTCGCTGCGAAATTGATAAATGATACCAACTGTATCGTGGAAAGTATCTTTCCCAGTGGCTGTATCGACGAAACGGTCAAAGTTATCAAAAGCTACGTGCGTGCTTATCCCATCAACTCTGCTAATACCGGCCGGTATCACATTGTTTTCGTTTTGGGAACTATACGTCATCTCAGTTTCAATTTCTTCAGCTAAATTATAGCCTATTGTACGTCCATATCTATTTAATATCGTTAAAACTTTTCGTGAACTTGTCATAGATTTCATTGATAACCCGAGGGTAAGATGTTTTGACGGTTTGACTCTACCTTTGGAAACAATATAAATCAGGTCACTACACACGGACTTTATTTTCACCAAATCATCACCTGAATTTTTACGACGAGTACCTGGTCCTTGAACTAAGTCACACACGAAATTAAAAAGTTGTTCTGGAATATTGCACTCTCCGAGAATGACATCCTTTGGAGTTAGATGATCTGGCAGCTTCGTACTTTCCAGAGATGTAATACATTTCGCAATTTGTAAGCTACATCTCTGAATCGATTCTTTTTAGTAGATTCCAATTTTGCTATTTCACCAGCTAATCGTGACGTGTCTATGTCATACTGATATACAATTTTCCTTTTCTGTGTCCCCATGGATGATTCAATAGTAACTCTATCGCCAAAATCTTTGATTATTTTATTCTCCAAATTTTCAACACGATAGTCTTGTATGTCTTCAGCGCGTACTTGACCTTCAGCAAATTCCAGTAGCAATGATTTATATTCAGTGAACAAATCAGTGAGATACAAAACGCGATTGTTTCCAATAATTTCCGTCTTCATAATTTCCGAAATCGCATTGAATGCCAAGTGATGAAATTGACGGTTTTTGTGCCAATATCTTGGTTCTGGATGTTCCTCACATTGCCGTTTCAATGAAATTTGATATGGTGAATAACAAGTTGAATGATAAGCAAAAAATTGAGAGCTTTCCAGTTTCGCTAACAATTTAGTGTCATTCGATTGTTCGGCCATTGATTTTATTGTTTCAATCGTTGCTGCTGATTGCGGGAACGTTGTATAGATTCGCCTCTTACCAACTTTTTTTTCAACATGATCACAAAAAAGGCAAACTGACTTTTTGATTTTAGATGTTGATGGAATAGCTTGCTGGGATATTGTAGCAGCAGATGATAAATTTTGGAAAACTTGAGTTTGATCATCTTCCTGCGCAGATGTACTAGACTGCTCGTTTAAAGCAGTCGTAGTTCGCTGTTCATCTTCTGAAAGTGTAGTTGGTTGATCGCTCAATGAAGCCCTTGATTCTTCCTACAAAGTAAATGTATGCGTTCGAAGATAATTTGTTAATAAATAATAAATTAAAAGCTTACTGTTACAAAATTATTTTTTTCCATATCCGATTAATATTGTTACTATAGTATATACATACTAGATCACAGCTGGCAGGAGAAATACTTCGTTCATGAAGATCTGAAGGGAGTCTCTGAATCTGTTAATTATAAAAAATACGGTGTTATAGTTGAATATTCCATGGTAATTCCACAACTCTGTTTCAATTGTACTTGATATAATTAAATGAAAATATTAAGTCTATCTACGAAAATATAATTATATGATCTTTTTTTTTTTATCAAATGTAGACAGTTATATATTTTTTTCCGGAAAAACCTAACGCACAGTTAATAGAAAAAGTCAGTAATAGTATTGATTTCTCCACATTATATTGCTGAATGATTTTATTGTGTGCTTGAAATAAGTTTCAAAAGGGTTTGACTACCTGATAAATTCTACCTGTCATACGTTTTTCCAAAATTAAAAATTGAAAATTAAAAATTAAAAAAAAATAATTTTTAACAAAAAAACTCGATTATTTATATTTATCGTATCTATAATATCGTATAACCTATAATATTTTTAAGTTCAATTGAAATTTTACTTACTGTTTGTGTTTTGCAAAAATTTTCGAATTCTTCTTTGTCTTTTTGCTTTAAAACTGTAATTTTTTTTAAGGCACTCTGTATGATATCCAAAATCATCAGTTCATTCAATTGTTAATGAAGCGTCGTGATATTTATATTTTTTCATACGACGAAATAATAACATGAGCGAACACTTTTTAAATGATGCATCATTAAAGTCAAGTACATTGTGTTTTTTGTTACACAAAAATCTTTATCAATTTTATTTAACGTAAAATAATTTGATAATGTTAGATGTACTAATAAAATAACAATATAAATAACGTTGTATATTACGAACCCCAAAACAGCGTGGTGTCTAAGTTAGTTGTTAATTAGTTGACAACCTAGCACCCGACGAAAACACTATGAAAACTAAACTTGGAGATAAATATGATGTAGAGCTAACTAGAATGAGACAGCATAGAATAAAAATAGTTAATTTCAAGCAGGCCATGAATGCGGAGCAAATTGAAAAATGTATTGCTGAACAAAATAATTTGAATGGTACAGTTAAGGTTTTGTTTTTAAGAAATACTAAATATAATTCAAAATCCATTTTGTGTGAATGCAGCCCAACAGCTTTTAGTCAGATTATGAAAGAAGGTAAAATTTGTATCGGATGGGAAAGATGTACAGTCTATGAAGATTTAGATATACCAAGATGCTTCAACTGCCAGGGCTACTACCATAAAAAACAAGCTTGTTCAAGTGCTTTAGCTTGCTCTTTGTGTGGTGATGAACATTCAATGGATAACTGTCAAAACAACAAAATTTGTTGTAAGAATTGTGTAAATTCTAATATAAGGTATAAAACGGAAGTACCCTACAGATCACCACGCCACTGATTCAGCATGCCATACTTTGATGTATTTGAAGCAAGTTCTTATAGATAAAACTTTGTATGTTTAATCGGATTTATAATTAGGATTTTTTTTTGTTTTTCATTTTTCTATTTTATTTTATCGTCTATTAATAATTGTTTGTTTTAATGGCTTCATATCTAAAAATCGCAAATTTGAATATAAGATCATTAGTACCTAGTTTTACAGATTTTTTGTACTTAGTAAAAGATTATTATGATATTGTATGTGTCACTGAAACGTGGCTAAATGCGTCTGTTGACTCTAGTTTAATTTCTTTGCCCGGATTTAAATTCTATAGAAAAGACAGGATAAACAGAATAGGTGGTGGAGTGGGTTGTTATGTAAGATCATGTTTAAATTGCAGTGTGATTAATTATGACACAAATACCAATTCGACTATAGAATATCTCTTATTAAAATTTAAAATAAAAACATTGAATGTAGCTTTGGTGTAATCTATCGTCCTCCGAATTCAAGTTTTTCAGAGATTTTATGTTTTATTAACGATATCATTCCTCATCTACTAATCGAATATGACTTCTCGATTGTGACAGGCGACTTAAACATTAATATGTTAGTTCCTAATACTCTTTTAAATTTATTTGAAACATATGGATATGTTAATCATATTAAAGAACCAACACGTATTTCAGCAACTACTGCTTCATTGTTGGATCCAATATTTACAAGTAGTAATATCTGTCGTGAAAGCGGCACAGTTTTGTGTCATTTGAGTGATCATAATGCTATGCCTTATTGTACCTTGAATATTGAGGTCAATAAACCTGAGCAACGTTATATTACTATACGTAATTTCAAAGATTTGGATCATATTAAATTTAAAAGAGATCTTGATAACATTTTATGGGATGATATATATTATATGGACAATATTAATGATAAAGTAAAGTTTTTGACCCAAAATATAAATTCAATTTTTAACATACATGCTCCTCTGAAAATTGTTAGAATTAGTAAAAAACCTGCACCTTGGTTAACTTCTAATCTGAAATTAATTCTTAAAGAGCGAGATAAAGCTTTATCCAAATTTAGATTGAGAAAGAACGAAGAAAATTGGAGTTACTATAAAGAATGCCGTAATTACGCACTAGCATCAATAAGGAGAGAAAAAGCAGAATTTTTAAATAAACTTGTGAAGAACAAAATTCAAAATATTTGTGGCGCGGGTTGAATTCCATGAATATTCATGTATCTCGTAATCAAAACGAACTACCGAGTAATTTATGCAATCCAAATGATATTAATGACTATTTTATTAGCGTTTTTAAAAAATCCGATAGCTGTCAGGAAAAAATAGATTTTTACACATCTAATAAGTTTCATGATAATTTATTTTCTTTTACTCCTGTTTCACAGAATATTATTCTTGATATTATACAATCCATAAAATCTAATGCAGCTGGAAGTGATGGAATTACACTGTATATGATAAAATTATGTCTCCGCAATATTCTAAATCATATCACACATATTGTAAATTGTTGCCTTTTATGTGGATATTTTCCCAAGACTTGGAAAGAGTCTATCATATGTCCAATTCCAAAAACATCTAATCCTGATACAATTCGAGATTTACGACCTATCAGCTTGCTTCCGGTAATATCCAAAATTCTTGAACGTATTGTTCATCTTCAATTAAGTGAATTTTTGTTGGATAATCATATCTTGCCAATTGAACAATCTGGCTTCCGAAAGGGCCATAGTACTACAACTGCTCTGTTAAATCTGACTGACAATATTATTCGAGCTATTGATAAGAAAATGTGCGTTTTTCTGATTGCTTTGGATTTTTCCAAAGCATTTCATCTAATTGATCACGATTTGTTGTGTGCTAAACTTGAATACTTTGGAATAGAAGGTCATTTTTCAAGTCATATCTATGGAATCGTAACCAACGTGTGCGCGTCCAAAATAACTATTCATCGTCCAAGATCGTAGTTTCGGGTGTTCCACAGGGTTCCATTTTGGGCCCTTTATTATTTCTTATATATACTTCGGATTTGCCCAAAGCTGTAACTACCAGTTCAATACATCTGTATGCAGATGATACACAACTACTGCACTACTTTGAGCTTGCTGAAATGCAACGGACTATGGATGCAGTTAACTCCAACTTAGATATAATACTTCAATTTTCGAAACAACATAACCTAACTATCAATCCGTTGAAAACCACTGCAGTGTTATTTAGTTCTAGAGCTAATACAGAGATAATTAAAAGTTCAGTAATACTTAAATTGGATGGCATAAAAATAGATATATCATACGTGACAAAAAATTTAGGCTTATTCATCGATCAGTTATTAAGATTTAAAAAACATGTAAAATATTTAATGCAAAGATGCTATGCAAGATTGCGTGTTCTATACATTAATAAGCACATTTTAAATTTTAAAATGCGCAAAAAACTTTGTGAAACGTTAGTTCTTTCAATTTTAAATTATTGTTTTATTGTATATTACCCATGTTTGGATAATGTTTCTAAAAATCAGGTTCAACTTATACAAAATACTTGTTGTAGATTCATCTTTAATTGCAAGATATATGATCATATTTCGGCTTATTTTGAAAAGCTCAATTGGTTGAAGATCAATAACTTATTTTGTTTTCATTTTCTAGTTTCCATCTATCGCTTGATGAAAACTAGAACTCCAGTCTATTTGTATGATAAAATTATTTTCCGTAGTTCTATTCATGAGCACAACATTCGACATAACACTATGACAATGATAAATCATTCTTCCGTCATATTTGAACGTTCCTTTACATACAATTTGGTGAAATTATATAATTCCTACCGATCCTATATTACGGCGACTTCGTTTTATACCTTTAAGCACACGATTAAAAATATGCTGCTTGAGAAACAATAATTCTTTATTTCGACTGATTAATTTATATTAAGCAATTTTTTTTTTGTATTCTACATTTAATTTATAATGTTAATTGAAATAATATATATATATATTTATATTTCTTGTTCATATTTTGTAACCCTTGAAGGTTAAGAGTTAAAGAGTAGCTTATAGCTAATCTTCGCCTTCTTGGGGCAAACGTGTTGTACATGTACACGTTTGTTAATAAAGACATTCATTCATTCATTCATATTCTGTTCGCTAGACAATAAGTATTTTTGATAATATTGTTAATTCAACTAATAAAGAATGTTACGCGTTACTTTATGAGCACACACAAAACGAATGTATTTTTGTCCACCCTGTACCAACTGGAATCAACATGTGATACATTTTGGAATCAGCTCCGAAAATTTAGACAAAATGGGGGTGTTCCCTTTAAAAAAATTACGGTGACGTCATTACTCGAAAGTAATTCACCCTGTATATTAGATAATTATTTTAAAATACTATAAATTGAAATCAAAAATCGACGTGTTTCAGGATTATTTCTTAAAATGGTCTGTTTAGCTGAAAATGAATTTGTTCCATACTTTACGGACACAATGTATGGTTACTTTGGTGAGTTTGATTCAATATTTTTTATTAAGATAATCAAAAATTTGTAAAGGCTCATATATAGAAATTTTATTATAACAAATAATTTATTTAAATGCCTTTGAGGATGCTCTTGAAGAAAAAAAAGAGGCTGTAAAGGAATCGGAATCTGAAGAAAACGATCACAATCCTGGCAAAATAAAAATAATTTTCACCTCCACCGTCATTTTCTCATAGTAAATTTTTATTCAAGCTCATGGTCTTTGATTGATTTTTCACTAAGTTTTCAAATAATATTTACTAATTGTAAATTTTATTTCAGATGATTTTAGCGACAATAATAATATGGAGAGTGACAGGACTGATATAAATATTACACCATCCGGTAGCATCTCAGTTATTGAAGAAACCAGTGGCAACCGTGATCCTACAGGTTAGTATACGTTTATCGCCAAGTTCACGCAAAAAACGAAAAAAAATTTAAACATTTCAATGGTGCCTAGTATATTTTTTCTTTTTTAAATACAGATTATATAATCGAAGAAGAAACAATAGTAGCAGATGATGTAGAGGTGGAAGTCTCATTAAATCAAGTCATGGAGCAGCTCAAAGTCTTGGAAAGGAGAATAAATTTCATAGTGGCTCAAATGAATAATATAGCATCTGTTCATTTATCTGGTGAACTAAACCAACTAGATTTTGGGAAATTTCTCCATTATAACCGTCAGTCAATTTCAGAAATACTAGACTTTGACAACCTTGTGAATACCTGTAACGACACAGCTAAACAGACAGTAAGTACAAATGCTCAGAGAAAGAATATCAGTAACATGTTTGGATTAGATTAGTCAATATTTTCTTTTTCATATTTATCGATCTTTCAACAACATGTAAAATACGAGATTAATATTTAGTAGACCCTTTTGTTACCTACATGTTTTTATAAAAATTTGCAAAATTTTCCATGTAACAAAAGTGCAGGTTACTAAAACAAAACATTTCATCAAATTTTACGTGAAGTGTAATTCTACACACTGGTAAATCATGTAACAGGACTGGATAGTCTAATGTATTGTTCTTGTTTCTAAAACAAGATTTATTTTTCAGTATAATGAATATCTACAAGTTGTCGGGCGGAATGGACCGGAGTTCATGAGAAGAGGCCTGACTGCAACTTTTCATAATAAATTGGCAATACATTGTTCCTGGACGGCCAAAAAAATAACTTCAAAATAAAAGACTGCAAGATAATCAATATTTCAAAAGGTCTTACATTGGATAATTAACATTTAATATTCACTTAATCATTGATATTCATCCTTAGATGCAGCACAACACTACCACACTGGATGTGCAAAGGATGTTCTCAAATAATACCAAAACGAGTGCTATAAATAGATTGTGTTGCGCCCTGGTCACATGCTGGTCAGGTTTTCAGAATGTGATGAAAGATGTTCTTATAAGATGCTGAGTATGTACCCAGCACTAAAAAGCTCAAAGTGCCAACAAGCATGTGATAGCACATCCTTTTCGCATGCTACGCATTTTCTAGCTATAGGCCTTCTGATATACAGTAAATCCTAGGCATGTGCTATTGGCGTATATTTTATATAGGTACCTATCCGAGTGCTATTAATCTCCTATATATGTGCTAGTGTAGATGCTAGGCACATGCTAAGGATATCTCGTATTATTCGCAGGACCTACGCATATCCATTACACTTCCTTTTACGAAAAGAATGTACTTTGCACATGCTCTTCTGGAGCTTCTCGCTTGCAATGCATACACTTTTTAGGTGCCATGTACATGATATAGAAGTTAACTTTTTGTCAACCTCTTATTTTTCATTTACCATTTACCATTTACCATTTACCAATGTAACATTATTAATTAGGGCAATGAAAAATCCTTGTTCTGGGGGGACCTCCATGCCATCTGCATGCCATGTTGATCACGGCAACCCTTCGCCAGGTAAGTTTAATTCCTTAGCTTTGGTCCGGTATTTGATTTCCGTGGTTACATATGTAATCGGTGTAAAGCTACAAATAAAAGTCAGCGTCCTCTTTCGATGCGTTTATGTATTATTTCGAATACTTTGTTGAAAAGGAACTCTTCTCAAATGTATTTCCTTAATAACATTATATGTATAGTTGTTCTCACTTCATGAATGTTTAATCAATAATCAAATCAATTTTATACACGCTGTATTTCTCAATTCAATTCAATAACTAATTGAAGAAATGTAGATGATGTCTATACTTTTCCAAATAATGTGTTATTCACTCGCGATAAAGCATATGCTGAAACAGGATGTGATCCCTTGTGCGAAGGACGTATTCAGCAGGTGCATTGAATGTACCAAATAATGTTCTATGTTTTATACTTTGCACATGCTAAAAATATGATTTAAGGTTAATCATCAGATTATTCAGATATATACATGCTAAGTGTATATTATAAATGGAAAGATATATATGATAATGGCCTCAATATCGAATGAAGTAAGCTTAATAAAGAATATATATATATATTAAGTCATTATCGCATGCTAAAGGTATATACTCGCCTTTTACTTTATTTTATGGTATATGCGTAGTATTTGCTTTAAATGTACCAAATAATATTCCATGTTTTATATATTGTACATGCTAAGGATGGGCTTTTGGCTTAATTCTAATATCAGCAGATGAATTTTTAAAATGAAAAGGTACAACACCAATGATGGCTTTGAATCCATTAAACGAAAATAGTAAATATTTATTCATACCTGTATGTAAAACGAGTAAAACGTGCTGGAGATCTGATGTAAAATTACCTGACCTGATTGATAATCCCCATCACATGCTTAGGATATCTGTGAAATAAAATACTTCTGATATTCTTCAAGGTATATACTTAGCATATGCGCTGAATGTAGTGAAAAGGATCTTAGTTAATGGTAAATCATTATTACATGCCAAATATATAATTTAAAAAAAAGCTTTAGGTGGAATTTTATGGTATGTGCGAATCATATGCGAAAGATCTACGGAAAAAACAAGTTTGAATCTAAAATTCTTAGCACTTGCTATGGATGTATTTACAGAGATGTGCTCTAAAGTATGTGGACAGCATATACTAATCATGTACCGAAACGAACATCTTTTACGGGACGTTGAAGGCATATACTTGGCATATGAATCTTCTTTCAATGCTATGTGGGATTATTTCTGTCGGTTTTAGCTATCAATGAACTACTTTTTGCAGGAGAAAGTATCATGATATTTTTGGACCGATTTTCCACTAAAAATAGGTCCGCTTTAGTTTCGATTTAGAAGCGTTACATGAATGTAACGTTTAAGTCATTCTGCACTAAAAAGAACATCTCAAAAACGGAACTTCGAAACGAAAACCTAACTTTAGTCACATAAACGTAACGTCAAAATTACGAGGCAACTGGAACATTCCAAGAAAGGAAATAATATGTTATAGTTCTGTAACAAAAACGTTTGTTTGTGAACGTAACTGGGATTTTGTCATATTTCGGACATTTTACGTAACTATGAACAAGAAAAGGCCGTAACCATACTTTTTTGAATAACGTAACAATGTAACTTTCAACGTATCAGTGACGAAACTGCGATGTTTTTTTGCTTAGTGAGGACATTTGCGTGTGACAGAACTGGAATTGAGGTTATCATTAGGTTAATCAAAACAAATAATCAAGTGCCAGCCGATTATCTTTGGAAATTGCACCTTTTCCATTTTTGATTTTAAACTTGTGTTTAGTTGTTTTACTAATAATCATAATGCTATGCTGTTAAATTGGTCCTAAATGTGTTGGGAGTATTTTGAGTTAGAGAAATGGAATGGAGGACCCTTGGAGAGCCTTCATGTGTTCAAGAAGTAACATAAATATTCAAGTGCATGCTTGTTTAGCAATATACTGATTATTAATCAATCTACTGTAATTTTTTTTAGGAAAGCGTGTTGCTTTGATTACCTTAAATTGTGAATTAAATTAAGGGAAGGAAAAATTGTATTTATTGGAAAAACATCTCTAAGCATTTTGTTAAAAACATTGGGATTCAAATATAACAAAGATGACAATCGGAAAGCTTTTATGGAGCGGACCATTATTGCAGCCTTGAGAGCCAATTTTCTGCGTAAATATAGGGACAACCTTTCGAGTACTCACCCTAGAGAACTTGTATTTTTAGATGAAACATGGATCTATTTGAAAGGAAATAAAACATATTCTTGGCAAGACAACAGCACTAGAAGTGTACGTGAACCAGATAGTTATGATGGTAAACGTTTTACAATTGTGGAGAAATTAACAATTAAATATTTATGAAATGGATAAGTACTCAATTAATTACCAACTTAGAAGAGCTTTCTCTTATTGTTATGGATAATGTTAGGCATTATCCATGAATTATACAAAAGTGGTATGCCCGGGAGCAGAATATAGTTCATATTAGCATTCAACCAATTACCATATACAGTGTGGAAACCACTTATGGAATAAAATTATTTGTCATTATTTTAGAAAATTATAAAAAATGCCGAGACTCGTCAACTTTTGAATTGAGTTGTGCGTTAAGTAAACATGAATTTAAATGTACAGGGTGATTCACACAAGTATGCCATAGTCGGTGTTTTTTTTAATGAAACACCCTGTATATTTGCATATTTTTGAAATCCTCTTAATGAACCGATTACAACAAACTAAATAATGTATGGTCAATTATTAATTATACAAGGTGAAATTTTAAAATTATTAATTCATTACACATGAAATATTGGTACTTTTTCAAATTAGCTAAATATGGATTTGTCAAAAATCTAAACTAACTAATTATTAGACGTACTTGTATATTAAACAAAACCTGCTACGCCCATGAATTTTATCATAAATACCTAAAAATTACCTAAAACGCCAATAATTAGACAAAATCGGTAAATAATGTGGATTGTTTTCTATTCTGTCAGTTGTTGACAGTTTATACTGAAAAAGTGAAATCCTTGTCAAACACTCTTACCTTGTCGACATAACAATGACATATTTAACTGAGACTCACCGAATTGAGATTTTAATGATGATCAGGTACGGAGATAACTGCAGAAGTCAAGTTGAAGTGACAAACTTATTTAATCACAGGTATCCCGAATTGCCTAATATTTCACAAAGTACTGTGTCTAAAAATCATGCACAACTCAGAGAACTTGAACATGTCAAACCATTGAACTTCCTAGCATTGTTGTTGAATTCCTTACATTTATTTTCCTTCATGTTTGTCATTGAAATATGTAAAAAACGTTTCATTTATTGTATACTTTTTTATTCAATGAAATATATAAATTTGATGATTATTGCTCTATTTTTCTCACTTCAGGCATTAAATGGTCAATTTTTTGACATTTAATCTAATTTTACTTGACTATTTGATTGTTATTATTGTAATATCAATTGATTGTTGAATAACTTTGTATGAAATATCAAAAAATGGACCATAAATGTCATTTTACAATAAAAGTAAAATTACAGTAATTTTGAATATGCCGCCAAAAACTGTAAAATTACAGGAATCTTCTTTGCTGTCAGCGAAGTTCACAACCATCATTTGTGTTGAGGTACTGACGGGACTCTCAAAGTGGCGCCACCCGTACAAATATAGGGCGCCACGGGTCAGTTTCCCATCTATAAGTATTTTTTTATCTATGGTTGAAAGTATTCGGAAGGGTATGAAAATGGAGTCATTTTATCATTTTTTTAATTCATAACTATCCACTTTTTGGATATGTCCCTTTATGAAGGTGCTGAAATCAATTCAGATAAAGCCACAACACTTGGAGAAAGAGTGGTTAACAGTTTGTCAACTGTATTTCAAGGTTTGGGATACTGTCTATTCTTCGACAATATCTTTTCGTCTAAAACATTGGCAAAAAAATTGCTAGAAAATAAATTATTCTGTTGTGCTACTATCCAACAAAGAAGAAATTTTTTTCCAAACCATATATTGAAGAGCGATAAAAGCATGAAAATAGGAGACAGCGATGGAGTTATTCTTGAAAATACGAGCGTATCAAAATGGAATGATAGAGGGAAAAAGTCTGTTTGTGTAATAAGCACTATGCACAACCCACAAAAAACTACACAAGTTTTAAGAACTCAAAAGGATGGTGGTCGAAAACTTGTTGATTGTCCAGAAAGTGTTGCAGAGTATAATAAATATATGGGTGGTGTAGATCACTTTGATAAACTTCTTTCTGCCTATAGCATCTCGTGGAAAAGTAGACGTTGGTGGTTGAGAATTTTTTATTACTGTCTAGATGCTTGTATCGTGAATAGCTATATATTGTATAAGATAACAACACAACAAATTGCTCAAAACAAAAAACCAATGGCGCATCTCATATTCCGATCAATTTTGGCTTCAGAGCTCATTGGAGCTTATTCAGGAAGAATAAAATCAGGACCAATTGCTGGATTAGGACGTGGTAGAAAACGAAATCACCCTGATGGAAGGTCTACTGTTCAAAATGCCACCAGACTAAATAATGTTGGCAAACACTTACCTAAAGAAGGTACACGAAGACGATGCTGCTATTGTAGTACTGCACAGAAACAACAACGATCAAGTTTAGTTTGCAAATAATGTAATGTTGCTTTATGCTTAAAATGTTTTATACCTTTTCATAAATTATAATTTTTAAGTGTTTATTGTATGAAAAAAATATTCTAATTATTGTTTGATAAGAATGTTATGTTTGTTTTTGTTTTGTTCATTCAGTTTTGTTTATTTTTTAAGTTGATATGAATAAATTTCTCGATAATTTGCAGTTTTTATAGTCACATTCATTGAATTAAGTAAATATGCTACACACAATTTTTAACTGCAGGAACGCTCTCTGGTACAAACATGTACCACCCAAAATCTTCCAATCTAAATATCAAAATGACATTTTCTCAATATATTTTGATTAACTATTGCCCTATTAGTTAATATAACCCAATAGGTTAACTTTAACTAGGTCCCCAGAGTTCTGCCCGTTAAAGGGTTAATTTCCAAAGTTATTTGATAAATGTAACAAGAGTGTTTTTTTATCCAATAATTGGATTATTCACTCTTATCTTTCCGTCTGTGAATAATCTCTCGTTATGTATCATAGTAAATATTCTATGTGAATATTGAATTTTATTTATCTCTTAATTTCAAGTTCCTAGGTTATCTCTCTGCTTCTAGTACGGATAACAAGCTCCTGCAGCGCATTGCAGGTGGTCCTTCGTATTTCCCTCGAAGCTGCTAAAAACAGAAGACGGGACGTCAAATGTCAGTAGTCAGATAACAGATAGAAAACGGAATAAAAAGTTAAAACACGTTGCTGACTTTTATTACCAGAACATAATTCTATATTATCTGATATTATACTCAAGCGATAGTACACTGACAGTTATCAGGCGCTACACAACTTGGCAACAGCGTGTTGTGGAGCAAGCAGCCAGAAAAAAAAAGAAGAAGAAGAGAGCATTTTGTTGTGGTTATATGGGGGTTATTGTTAGGTGGCTGATTTTTTTATAGTGTAGGGTATAAATGGTGTATAAAATATAACAGTTGAATACATATCTAAGACAGTTAATTTAGTGTATAACACTGTACCTAAATTATAGACATGAACAAACATTGTGAACACTTAAGAAAACGCTCTGCAAATTTTATATATTCAGATACAGAGCTGCTATGTAGATTAATCACCAAATTTGGTACAATAATCGAATAAAAAAAACTGACTCACTGTCCTGGAAAGAAAAAAATGAAGCCCGGGAAAGGCTGGCCATAGAATTTAATGGTCAGAACAAAGGAGCCCCCCGATCTGCCACTGGCATTAAGGCAAAATATGAAGGAATCAAAAAAGTTTCCAAAAATAAAACTGAAACATATGAAGCCCCTCCCTTCCTATGAAGAATTAATATATAATATAATTACGTTGAGAATTGACGGCTTACCATCTAGGTTTAATGATGACTGTAAGATTCAATTATTTTTCCAAATAAATTCATTTTGAGATGAAAAATAAATGTTTTTTAATACTACTCCTGATAGTGTAATGACGATATTGATAAACACAATTTTAACCCTATCAGTATAACGAATAATTGACAAAACAAAGTTGGACATGTCTTGAAGGTTCCATCTATTGCCCAGTGCGGAAATTCTTTGAGCAAATCGCAAATCGAGATTAGTGCCAGGAATCAGAAGTCCATTTCGGTTTTCTTTTTCTGAAGGCCACAGTAAAAAAACTCCACCTCTGTCCGTTTTAGAATATTTGTCATCAACTCGAACTTCAGAGATATCGTTAAATGCTGAAAAGCTTGAACATTTCTTGCTTCTTATTTTTTGCACTGTTTTGCGTGATGCGTCATAGCTTGGAAGACTAGTGCCCGTATTCATAGTCGGATCTCAGACTTGTACTCAAGACCTACTTGGTGAAGGATGCCTTAATAACCGAGTACGCCTCAGGTATCATTACCGAGACTTCAGGAATTCTCGGTGAAGTATGACATAAGTACGGACTAAAAAGTTGAAGTTTGGCAACAGTCAGTTCCAATACCGATTTTGACCGTTTTCCATGGTGGGTCTGTGGTCGCAGCGGTCTATCAGCAGTCAAACTCCATAGTTCGTTGGTATTCTGTGTTGCTTTGTGGTTTATTCATATATTTTGTGGTTAGATTGTATGTGGTATCCCATTGTGTGAAGATTTCATACAAAATATTTTATGTGTGCTCAGAAATAGGTTATGGCGACCCCTAAAATTGTGCCCTATACAGTAAAAGAAAAGCTTTTACTTGTTATCCTAGTGGACAAACACAAGCTTATAGTCGAAATCAAGAAGACCGACGTAGCAACGATCCAGTTGAAGAAAAAAAGAATAGGTGGATTAAAAGTCCTTTTTGTAATCGCTGGAACTCGCCCTGTATACTCGATCTGTGCCTCACCCTGTAGATGCAGGTTCGCCCGAGGTTCTTAGCAGTTATCTTCTACCCTTTGGAATGTTTAGTGGAGTGCTTATCGCATGAACGCTTGAAAAGGGGATGTGTTGTTTTTAAGATTATTAGATTATTAATATTTTGTATTCCGTCGTGAAATATAGTTCTTGAGTTGAGTTACCGACTTTCTTTTAAACAGTTTTATAACAATTATTTTATTTAAAATAATAATAGATTACATTTTGTACTTTTACTATTTATTTTAAAACTCTTCTTGTAAAACCACACTTTTACAAATACCTTCATTAGTAATAAGAATGCAATGTCAGTATGAATATATATTTTATCATAAACATTGAGTTGATGTTTAAGCACGCAGTCTAATTATATCAAAGATTAACAGAATTCTGTAATCTTTGGTTAATATCAATCTATATTTTCGGAGACCATCTATAAGTAATTCATTATAGTTTTGTATAAAGTCACGTACAGATAATACTCGTGTCTATGTTTATTAAAAAATCTAAATATATTATAATTCAATTGTTAGGTCAGCAAACTATTGGAATCAGTACAATGATCTACAGCGTCGGTTCTCTACAGGTGGTACGCAGTCATATATTAATAATAACAATAAAAACTGTTGAATGTGAATAACATTAATTTACAGTTACGATGAAACATTTCCGCGTTAAGAATACAATTCCTCCATCTGTGTTTTACATAGAATAGTGGCAGTTTTATAGGCGTCATTAATTTTTGGCTCGTCCGAGCGCAGTTATTGTCGCCCTGACGTGCAGTGTCAACGAGCCTCTGGCCGACCGAGCTGACCTTGACGCTACACAAACAACCCGAGTGACTCAATTCCTTCTCACACTCCTAACCTCCCACCACTCATTACAACCATCCCACCCCGTCAGTTTTGTTTTGAAAGTGGTATGAGCTGGTGTCACGTTCTCTTGTGTTACTTCCTCACCCAGTAGTTTCATTATGATGACAATGTTAGCTGTTTTTCGATTGTGTTCCATGAAGTGAAGTTCATAGCGTTTTCAGGCAAATCAGTGTAGTGCGCACCGTTCGAGTGCAGGTAAAAATTGCACCGCACCAGTGCTGCCTGTTGCGCTGAAAAGGTGCAGAAGTAAACGAACATGACATTATTTCTTGGTGCAGTGGAAAATCATAAAACAAAAAAAACCGTATTGTATGATGAAAGTGTTCTGTGCAATTATTACCTATCCCATCCCATAACGGCCATAACCCACCATAACTTCATAATAAACTTTCATTTGCTTTTAATATTTTGTCTTTAAACGCTTTTATTATTTGTAAAAACGTACCATCGCTATAAAATGATAAATCTGTACATTAAAATTAATAATAAAGACATTACATTGGAATTAGACGAAAGGACACATGCCAAGTTAACAGGTAAAGAAATTAAAATTTCAATTAAATCTGATGATTGCTATATTTTTGTTACTTCTAGATAATCCATATGTTGCGATACCGCTGTGCATTAATTCACTAATGGAACGAAATATATTGCATTATACCGAAATATTATCGCTTGAATTTTCATTAGATGATGTCCATTTTGAAGACTTATTGAGTACTGAAATCTCTGAAGATAACATTGACCAACAAGTAGACCAATACAGGGCGACGACCCAGCACTGTAGTGGAACGCGTTCAATGCGATAATTACAGTCAAGCAAGGTCGGACATGGTTAGTACTTGGATGGGTGACGACCATGTCAGGGAAAACCATCGTATAGGGCCCGTACAGCCTGCAGCGGACTAGCATATCACAGCTCGCAGGCATTATACCAATGAGCACGAGGTATAATGTAGATATGCCGTCTTTCGGAGGAGACGTAAAACCGAGGTCCCGAGTCCATGGATGTTGGGATCGTTAAAGAACGCTACCACTGGTTGGAACACTAGTGGGTTCGCCAAAATTTCCGGTTAGGGGTAGAGTGCTCCCGGCGTCGGTGATTAGCCTCAGTCGCAGAAATAGACCGACGTTAAATAACAGAATAAAAAAAATAAAAAGTAGACTGTGAGAATGTCGACATTCAAGAATCCGAGCAAAAGAAACAAATTTGGGGAGAAAAAGAAACAAAATTACTTCTGTACAAATATGAACAGTATCTGCCGCTGGTGGGACCATTAAAAAAATTTAAGAAGAAAAGAAATATGTGGGTAGCTATTTCTTCAGATTGTGGGTGTAAACCCAACAGCAACACAATGCGAAAATAGATATAAAACACTAAAGAAACGTAAGACACAAGCTAAAACTCATTATCGCAGAAGTGGTGAAACACCGACGGAAAATCCATATGAAAATGAATTTGCAAAAATTGCTGCTATCGACGATAGTATAGAACCAGAAGTGAAAATTGGAGTTGGAAAAATTGTTGTTAAAGCAACACAAGACAATTCAAATAGTAGTGTCACAGCATCATCATCTACATCAGGCACTTCAACATCAAGAAGACAGTCGCAGTCACTAACAACAGTTTTACAGGATATTGCTAACCAAAAGGAAGCTGGCCGTGAACGACGACATAAAGAAAAATTGGATCTCTTGAAAAACCTAACAGTACCATTTTTTAATAATACTTCACAGTGATTAGATTATATAATATGCAATACAAACTATCAAATAAATTGTTACCGGTCACCCTCAGGTAATGTTGACATTTTTTTGGAAAATCTTGAGAATATTTTAAATTATTATTTTAAACCTAATGTTTCTTTTATTATTTGTGGTGACTTTAATATTGATACTAGAACAAAAAATAGTGATCACAGTAAACTTTTAGATTTGTTGTCACCTTTTAATATACACAATAATATTGTCAAGTGGCCGACTAGGGTCTCGGATACCAGCAGTACAACTATTGATAATGTATTTGTCAACTTTCAAAATGTTCCTTTAGCTTGTGTCTTTGACAACACTGTATCGGATCACCGTACAGTATTTGTGGAACTTGTTTATGAATCAGCTGCCTTACCAAGTTTTTGCTATAAGAGAGTTTTTGCTGAAAGTGCGATGGGTCATTTTGTTGATAGTCTTGCTCTTGAGAACTGGAATACAGTATATGGAATTTTAGATACCAATCTAGCATTTGATAATTTTATGATTGTTTTCATGCATTATTTTAATATTCATTTTCCATTGTTGAGAAAGAAACTAATTGAAAATAATAAAAGGTGGATGAACAAAGAGGTACAATGTTCTAGCAATAATTTGAAAAATCTGCATGCATTATCTAGACAACTTCCGCAACTACGTCCATACTATAATTTAAAAAAAAGAACATGTAAAACTTTTACAAACAACTAGGAAAATACATTACCAAACCATAATTTCAAGTTCGGATATGTTACGTTTTTTTGTTGGTCTAAACCTTTAGCATAATAGACAACGTTCATGTAGTTTTGTTCATAATTAAGTAAACATTCCTACCTTAAAGTTAAGTTAAAGTAGCTTTTAAGTCCCCAATTTTTAGTTTTATTGGTAACTAATCGATTCAATTCCATAGTAGTCAATTCATACCTCTCCAATTTTATCAATATGAATAGAAAATATCGACTCTCAATAGAATTACTTTCATTAGCCATTTAGTAAACAACGTTCCGAACAGCTGATCCTACTTCTGTCACCCGCATAATGATTCTTCTTTTACGAACTTTCAGGGGACTGTGGTCCGATACGCAAAGTTATCTATGGTCGTGGTATTCGTGGGTAAATAGTATAGTGTAACATTTCGTCAATAGTTATAGGAAACTTGGGGATAGTGTAGGATAGGGTTTAATTTGTGTTTGGACAATAGATGTAAATACGGGATTTTAGTACGCTATGATCAGGTAATTCATACCCGAGATCGCGGAACATGTCTGCTCCGTACAGCTCGAATGAGGGTGACCCTCGAACAGAGTTTTGTTCTGACAGTTGTCGAAAATTGTAGACGTGGCCTTTTTGGTTTGGTGTGTTAGAAGTGGCGAGAAGTGTGCCGGAGCCCCTTTGAAAAAAATATACCAATATGAATGATCCACATTCATCCCGTAGGGGGATATGGTTTTAAGGGGTAGTTTGGTTTGAGGGAGAAGGGAATGGAGTGCAGGAAGTTGGTGAAATAGTATTTGCTCCCCAAACCTCATCTGTGAGAGGCAGATGGAGTATTAATCCCAGGCACACGCCATTTTGTTGAAGGTAGGTCACTTTACTTTTAAACTGGATATATCAGCCCCGTTGTGGCATGGTTGCAGATAGTGATGTTAGATTATCGTTTGTAGATCTTGCTAAGGCCTTAATCACCAGTAGCAGCACAAGGAAGACACCCTATTTTGGCCCAATAGGTAAGACATATTGTGTTTCGGATTCATTATACCTATTAAAGTTCAGCATAATTGTGCGGAGGAGGTTACTTCACCTGATTATGCGTTGAAGCGTTGCTTGTATATAATTTGTTGGGGAAAATATTTCTTTTTAAGAGGTAGTTAACTTAAGGGTTTGGGTTATGGATTTTATGGGTTTCATATTAGAGCCACTATCGTACAGATAGTGCAACAGAAGTTAGTTTGATTCTTGTAATTGGGAAGATAAAAGAAGGTATCATTCTATTCAGGTAGAAAGGGAAGTAATAGGGGTGTATGAATATTGAACCCAAGTTACAACACTAATTAGTGTCTTTTATAGGGTTTGGCTTAGTTTTGTTATTGGCTCAGCAGTTTTGACGTCGTCTCACTTCGCTAGGTTTCGGTACTCGGATCCTGGCTTCCTAATGGATTAAGTTGGCTTTGGAAGTCTCCAGTTCCAGTTTTATCCGGTTATATGGATTATTGAGGTTCTGGTTATGCTGGAATTCCGTTTATTGATGGTTGCGTAGATGCTGTCCCAACTAATCATCTGAAGGCTTAAGTTTTGAGTCAATGAGGGTCATCAAGGAGTGATCACCAGACCGGACATTGGAATAACTACTTGAGGATGGTCAAGTATTATCACCAGCGGGTGAAGACACGCAAGTTTTAGTTTAAGTTAATTCTTTTCCAGGTTTTTTTTATTGTATTATAGATTATTTACCAGTTTATATCTGAATTTTTCGCTAGACCATTTGTGAACGTACAAGTGGCTTGTAATTTCTTTTATTAAGATCACGGTTGTTCATTATTCTCGGCGAAGGTAGAACGTTGCGTCTGAGCTCAAACGGATCGTGTCCTTAACGCTATTTGGTTTTCCCACATCATTATTACATTTATATGTATATTATTTTATAAGCCACGGTATGGATATTTGCTAAAGGTAAATATGTGAGATATAACCAAACAGGTTTTCATTTTCATAATTATCAGAAGTTACTTACATTTAAACCGGGTTCTGGTTCAAATCCTTCTAAGCATTGTATCATTAAAGTTTGGGGTTAACGGGGCATAAGGATTTATATATTTTTTTTGTTGTGTAGGATAATTCAAGATTAGCCTATTATTATTGTTGTATTGGATACATATTGTATTTTCACGTGGGTTAGGGGTATTACGGGATTTTAAAATTGTTGAGTAGTATATAAGTAGATTTGTAGGACTTGCGCAAGCGTCCTCTATCGAAGACCTTATCTGAGACTACTGTAGTCTCCATTTCAATCTCTGTCAAACCAAACCACCAACTAGTAGATAATTATATATATATTTATTTTTACTTGAGTTATTGTGTTTGATTTATTTAGTATATTCCTAACTGGGGGTAAACTACGGTTAGGGACGTAATCATTGGTATTTTCTCGGGTACGGTTTACCTGGCGCCTTGGGTTTAGATAACTTTTATTGATTGTTCGTTACCAGCATACGAACCTCCCTTCTTCGACTTGGAGTCTAGCGGGTAAAATACCTTGTGGCACAGATCGGCCTAACGATCAGCTGGTAACTTTAGTGTTTTATAGTAATTTTTGTTGCGAGCCACAAGTTCGATCTATCCGTCAATGATAGGTCGCTAATGTAATATTGGTGAGTGCTGTCGTGCACGAAGTTCGATTTTACGTTACATTTTTGGCGCCCAACGTGGGGCATTGCGTCGCGAAGTTTTTCGGTCATAGCATTTTTTTTGTTGTTGGTGGTTTGACTACCTTAGTTAAAGTTCTTTTAAAACAACTTACGGATTCGTAGTAGATTTAGATTTTGAAAAATAAATTTTGTCAGCTAGTTGGATTTGACCAGAACAGGTTCTGAGATTTGTTTATAGTTTGAGATATCCGGAACTTATTGCTTGACAAATCGATAACTTAATCAGATTGTGGTAAATAATTAGTAAATAAGGATACTTGTATATTATTGCATTTAGTGAACTAGGTAGAGGATACTCAGGGAACGTGTATTAGAATACGTTACTCCACTGACACTAATAGGCATTGACAGCTTGAGACACTGATTTTAGTTGTAAAGCGGGTATATACTATTACGTGATGGCTTCGTATAATTTTAATATAAATAGACTTAGTCAAGATGAATTGATTTATGAGGTGAAAATAAGGGGGGTAGCTACCGGAACTGTCGATGAAATGAGGAAGAGTTTGGCTATGGCTCGACGGTTAGAGAAGACAGGCGAAAGTTTCACGCATCCAGCTTATCCCTACAAACCTGAAGAGGACATACAGGCTGTACAAGCGAAATTGGATGAATTGACACCGCTGGTCGCCGATTTTAATGACACAATATCGAGTGGAACCTTCAAGAAGTATGAGTCAAAATTACATCATGCACTCTACAGGATGGATCACATTCCGGAAGACAAGACCGAGCGTCCGATTCTAAGGTCGAGAGCATTGACATTATTGAACGACCTATACCAGAAGGCAGCAGATCCCAGGATTTCGGAAGACGTACCACCACAACTTAGCTTACTGCAACAAACTAGTTTCGACGCGAACATTGATCCCCGTAGGAGGTCATCGGGCACATCATTGAGTCCCGCTCGTAACGAACATACTGTAGCACCTCGTGCCTCTACTTATGTTACACCGTTGTTACCCAATAAATGGGATTGTAAGTTTTCGGGAGATAAGAAAGGTTTATCGTTAAGCGCATTTTTAGAACGCGTGGAGGAATTGCGTATTGCACGTCATGTTGAAAAAGAAACGTTGTTAGAATCGGGAATAGATTTGTTTACTGGTAGGGCCTATCAATTTTATCTGGCTTATAGGGGTGAAGTTTCATCATGGGATGAATTGGTCGTGTTACTGCGAGAGGAGTATCTGTCTCCATCTTATAACGAGAAGCTTTTCGAGGAGATCCGAAGGCGGACACAAGGCCCGGATGAATCTATCGGACTTTATTTAGCTGTAATGTCTGGGTATTTTAATAGGTTAACTTGTACGGTGTCTGAGGAGGTTAAGCTCAAGATATTGCTCAGAAATATAGCTCCGTTCTACCAGAACCAGTTAGCGTTAGTGGACGTCACCTCAGTGTCACAGTTACGAGAATTAGGTAGAAAACTTGAGGCCAGAAAGGAGGCGGTAGAGAACTTCGTTCCACCTTCTCGTAAATTGCATGTCTTAGAACCAGATTTAGCTTATGTTCAAGTGACGGAGGCAGTAGACAATCTTGCGATAGCTAGCACATCTTCAGTAGCAGTCCCGAGAAGTGATGTGAAACAGGTCATCTGTTATCATTGTAAGCAGCCAGGTCACTATGCTAGGGGATGTCTTAAGAAGTTTTGTTATAAGTGTAAGTTGGAAGGAGTGACAATTAAGTCGTGCCCAAGATGTAATAAAAAAGAGGGAAACGACAACCGACATGCGTAGGTGATCGAGGTAGGCATGTCGATCAATCCTTCTCGGTCGATAGATTCAAAGTCTTAGTGGATTATGTTATTGAGCATGCGTCGGCAGATGAAAGGCCATACATCACTGTAAATGTTTTAGGTAAGTCTCTATTAGGATTGCTTGATTCCGGAGCATCTCGTTCTTTAATAGGTGGAAAGGGTTTGGCTCTCATTCACGAGTTAGGATTAAAAATAGATAAAAGTCGTCAGACAGCTTGTATAGTAGGTAACGGGAACCGTTGCAGTGTTGCTGGAGTTGTGGAGCTGCCGATTACACTCAAGGGTCGGTTCAGGGTGATTGAAGCCATTGTAGTACCGGAGATTCCTCATTTGTTAATATTAGGGATAGATTTTTGGAAAATCATGGATATTGTGCCAGATTTGCGTCATGACGAATGGAAATTTTCCAGCGAGCCAGCAGTTTTGAATTCAGTGGTTCATGTTAATGGACAAACACAGTTGTCATCTTTGGAAAGAGCCAGGTTGCAAGCCGTTGTAGATAGGAATAGGACTTTGATGGGTGAAACCTTAGGATGTACTAATCGGGCAGAACATGTCATTGTTACCAATAGTGCTCCAATTAAACAACGCTACTATCGTGTCAATCCGGTGGTTCAGAAGCAGATTGACCAAGAACTGGATGAAATGCTGAGGCAGGGTATCGTTGAACCTAGCAATAGTCCCTGGGCGTCACCGATTTTACTTGTGAAAAAGAAAGATGGTAGGTTCAGATTTTGTGTAGATTTTAGGAAGTTGAATTCAGTAACCGTCAGAGATAGCTATCCGCTACCATTAGTTTCAGATACATTAGACAAATTGAGAGATGCAAAGTATTTATCTAGTATAGATGTTAAGAGTGCTTATTGGCAGGTGCCAATGGCAGAAGAGTCGAAACAATATACGGCTTTTACAGTTCCTAATCGGGGGTTATTCCAGTTTCGTCGACTTCCGTTTGGTCTTCATAACGCCCCTGCTACGTGGCAGCGCTTAATTGATAATGTGTTGGGTCATGATCTAGAGCCCTATGTTTTTGTATATCTGGATGATGTCGTCATTGTTAGTCAAACTTTTGAACAGCATTTGCAGATTTTAGAGGAGGTTTTTCGCCGCCTTCGGGAGGCGAATATTACCATCAGTTCAGAGAAATGTCAGTTTTGCAGACCAGAGATGAAGTACTTAGGTTTCGTTGTTGACCGTAATGGTATTCATGTTGATATTGATAAGGTGAAGTCCATGCTTGATTTACCAACACCCAAAAGTGTTACAGAGGTTCGTCGTTTGGTAGGTACATTTTCGTGGTACAGGCGTTTTATTCCGGAGTTTTCGTCTATCATCACTCCGATAACTAGTCTACTTCGTAAGGGGGCTAAATTTGAATGGACAGAGGCATGCGCCGAGTCGTTTAGGGTTATCAAGGAAAGGTTAGTAGCGGCACCCGTGCTTAGTTGTCCGGATTATTCATTGCCTTTTGTTGTACAAACTGATGCTTCAGGTCACGGAATCGGCGCAGTGCTTTCCCAACCCCACCCTGATGGAGAACGTGTCATTTCGTATTTAAGCAGGTCGTTGACGCGTCAAGAGCGTAATTATTCTACGACGGAACGAGAATGCTTGGCAGTGTTGTGGGCTGTCGAGAAGTTGAGACCCTATGTCGAAGGAGTACAGTTTACAGTCGTAACTGATCATTATAGTTTATTGTGGCTTCAGAATTTGAAGGATTTGAGTGGACGTTTATGTCGATGGTCGGTTCGTCTCCAACAGTACGATTTTAAGGTGGTCCATCGTAAGGGTAAATTGAATGTCGTACCTGATATGTTATCTAGAGCCGTTCCTATAGTTGATAGTGTCAAAAATGTTTTAGTAGATCTTAGTTCCGACGAAAATGTAGATAGTACCTGGAAAGTGGAAGATGACAAGTGGTACCAGCTGATGATGGATAGGGTGTGTAAATCTCCAAAGAAGTTCAGTAATTGGCGGTTGGCTAATGGTCGTCTATGGAAGTATGTAGAACCGTTGTATTCAGAGTTGTCTCCTCCGTCTGATTCATGGAAATTAGTTGTCCCCAGAGTCGAGCGTAAATCAATTATTTTAAAGGCCCACGAGCCAGCTACTGCAGGTCACCCCGGCATTTTTAAAACCTTTTGTAGGGTAGCCGAGAAATTCTATTGGCCAAAGATGCGGAGCGACGTTGCTAAGGTTGTTAGACGTTGTCGAATCTGTGCCGAACACAAGGTGCCACAGTCCGTGCCAGTAGATAAGATTGCCTCCCATCCTAAAGTAGGGCGGCCATGGGAAATGATCTGTACGGATCTCATGGGACCTCTTCCTCGATCAAAACAGGGAAATAGCTATATTCTAGTTGTTACTGACTATTTGAGTAAATTCACGTTAATGTGGCCTCTTAAGAAAGCTACAGGTGTAGCAATTTGTCGTAAAATCGAACAAGAAGTATTTTTAGTTTTCGGGGTACCGCGTACCATCATTTGTGATAATGGGGTACAATATCGTAGTAAGGATTTTAGTAATTTAGTTAGTAAATATAATGTTAACGTTAAGTTTAGCGCACTCTATAATCCACGGGCAAACCCGACGGAACGGGTTAATAGAGTTATTAAGAACATGATTTCCATGTACGTATCAGACAATCACAGGTCCTGGGATGTAAGGTTACCGGAAATAGGCAGTGCACTACGTACAAGTACTCACGAGGGTATTAGTTTAACTCCGTATTTTGTTAATTTTGGGCGTAACATGATGTTGTCGGGAAAGGATTACGAGGAGAAAGATCTAGTGGGTGTTGAGGATGGTACACAGAAAGGAATGTTGAGTCGTAATGTACATTTCAAACAGATGTTTTCAGACATTAAGGAACGTTTGGAGTTGGCGGCAGAGAAGAGTTGTGATAGATATAATCTCCGTCGACGTCACATCGAGTATTTACCCAACCAGTTGGTTTGGCGCAAGAATTATGTTCTCTCTGATGCCACTAAATATTTTTCGAAGAAATTAGCGCCGAAGTACGTAGGACCATTTTACATCAAGAAGAGGATTTCACCATGGACTTATGAATTGAGGGATGACAAGGGAGTCTCGAAGGGTATCTGGCAAGTTAAGGATTTGAAGACAGGTCCAGATTTGGATGAGTCCCTATCGTTTAGTCAATAGGAAGAATTTTTGCGCACTTTATGAACGCCGTAGTACTGTATCATAATAATATCGCCGTTGTACATAGTACTGAGTAATAAGATCAACAGGTCGGTGAATATAAGATCGCTGTCTCAAGCTGTACGGTGTCATAGTGGTTAATTTAAAGGATCGGTTTAAGGTGGTACAAGGGAACGTCTCTAAGCTAGTGTAATAAGTGTGGAAGGAACGTCGCGTTGGTTGAGATACACATTGTGTGTCTGTGGGTTGGGGACTTTCGGTTGGACAAGTCCAAATCAGGACTCA
>CAJUYI010002695.1:692-28988 GCA_910591695.1 Galerucella pusilla | reverse complement strand
TTCGTTTCTGCATAAATTATTACAGTTTGAGCTTTTTCACCCACTGTCTAGATCATTTCGAAACCGACTTATATGACTTAACAAAATTACTATTGTCAAAATTGCTGATTTTGTTGTTAGGCATCAAACGGAAACAGCATGAGTTGATTTTAGGCATCCAAATACGTTCATATAAAACTACTAATTAAAAATGTACTACAAGATGAAACAAAAGATAGAAAACTATACATTTTTGGAAAGGAGAATGATTGCTCTTTCGAATGAGATCAAAAATTATAGGGTGTTCCATTTAAAATAATACATATTCTCTCCTTTGAATTTGGTCAACATCAGTAAAACACCCTGTGTTGATGAGATGAAATGCCAGCTAAGCCTAAAAAAATCTCTTCGATAAACTAGTGAAACTAGTGAAAACCCCATCTCTTTGGAGCAATTAACAAGCTGGGCATTTATGTTTAAAATCAGTCACTCTTATTTGGGACACCCTGTATAAGGGCAAAAAGATATGCACGAAAATAGTAATGTATGTATCAAGAGCGAAAACTGAGAAATTATTGTTCGAAAGCTAGGGTTAACGCGCGACGATAAGCGGAGCGCGTTAATTTCTTGAGAACAATAATTCCACTTGTGCTCATGGGTATAATGCCTGCGAGCTGTGATATGCTAGTCCGCTGCATGCTGTACGGGCCCTATACGATGGTTTTCCCTGGAATGGTCACCCATCCAAGTACTAACCATGTCCGACCTTGCTTGACTGTAATTATCGCATCAAACGCGTTCCACTACAGTGCTAGGTCGTCGCCCACGCATTCTAAAATGTTTGACCGACATTTTTAGACCCAACTTTTCGTTTTGTTAATGATAATAATAATATAATGCAAAAATACTATAATTTTGAACTAACAAAAACTCGAATTTTTCCGAGGAATCGACCAATAATCAATGTGTTTAACAAGTACACGAAAATGAACAAAACAGCCGTAGCGATAATGGCGCATTCTTACCGCAGGATATTTATGCAATATTAATTTGAATATTCATTCAATGGACTGAAAGTTATTATTTGTTCAATTATGCGGATAAAGCAATTTAAAAACCAGTAGATTCAATATTTTAATATCTTCCATTATTGAATTTATTATACCTACATACAGGATGTATGAATAAATATCACAAAAATAATCATGATACAAGTTTTTAGCCAACCGAATCGCGACATACTTTTTAACATATTAATTGTGATATAAGGGTGTGTTGTAGCTCGGTAGGTTGAACCGTTGTTATAATTAAACATTAACTTCAAAAGGTTGTTGTAACACGGAATTTTAGACGTTCACCAACTGGTTAACCTTCCAAAAGTTCACCATCAGATCTAAGAGTGTTAATCTATTGTCACACATGGATCAACGTTATATAGTTATTTTGATTTCCAGTGATGAGTAGAAAAATAATTAATATAAAGATATATTTATCCCGTTCAACATTTACTACGAATTTTTATAAACAAAATGGGGCAGTTAGAAGAAGCAAGAGCTGATTTACAAGAACTCACAGACAGAGCCTCTAGAAACTTACCCATTATGAGACTAAATCACTAAGTAATAATAACGGAAACGAAAGATTGACATTGTTTGTATGACGCACTAACCGCCAACAGAAATCCATTGATTACGTAACCCCTAATCGACAATTCGTGTTACAACGGAAAAATGCTCTACTACTGGTTCTTGGACCAGTGTGTTAACCTGCAGAGTTACAATACACCCCTAAAATTATGATCATCCATTAATGGTCGTTTCTAATGCAGTGACTCTACTATAAGTATACAAATTCAGAAAAATACTCATTTTTCACTAAAATATGTACCTACTAGGCTACTAAGGTTTTATGAAGTCCAAAACTTACCTCACTGTCTACCTTCTTGAACTCTTCGTCGTCTTCGTCCACCTCGAAGTATAATTCTGCAGATGTAATTGACACCATACCAGGAGCTACAATACCAGGAGCGATGAGTTTGGCTTTGGTGCTAATATTTACAGGACCTGCAAATAAAGGTTTATAAAATGAAGTATTGCTAGTTTTTCTAGAAAATTTTTTATTAATTATGAATTTGGGAATCGAGTTATTATTCATTGTATTTATGGTTTGAATTATGAAGCAATGATCACCAAAAATGGAAAGGATACAAAGAATAAACATTGCTGGAGTAGCCTTTGCAGACGATTTCATTATTATGATGGGGACAGAAAAAGACATACATAAGAATCTACAAAAATAGAATATAACTTAAAAATAAAATGTGGTGAGGATAAATGAAACCAAAACAATGATGCAGATATGTAGGGACAGTGGAGAAATAAATATTGCAATAGATGCAACAGAGAATAGATAAAAAGATAATGAAACTAGCAATCGGATACAGAAAACTTTGAAACTATTTAGTTTATACACAAAAGAAAAAAATATGAAAGAAAACGAAAATGATAAGTTTATAAAATCTTCCGCAGAAATGAATTATCTCAGAAGATTAAGGGATGTCACAAAAAAAGACAAATTTATTATAACCAAAATGGAAGAAGACTTGGAAATAGAGCAAATGCTGGAATTCTTTGAAAAAGGACAACTTAGCTGGTAGGAGCATCTTCAAAGAATGAACAATAAGAGGCCTGATAAGTGGTAGGAAATGGGAAAGACCGTAACAAACATAGGATAAAGAAATAATAAATAAAGGTTCGTGGCCAAGTAGCTAGCAAATAACAAAAAAGAATGTACAAAATTTGTATACACACATTGGAAAACATTGTTAACAATACAGACATTAACAATACCCTAAACCAGTAAAAATATAGTCAGTACATAAATTTTACCTACGATGAATAGAATTTTTTAAGGCCCCCTTTTCCATTATTCTAATTTTTTACCATCCAATATAGACCCATATGAAAAAGAGCTCATATTCTTAAGCCGTTTTTTTTTTTCAAATAAAACTAAGAAACTATTTTGATTTTGATATTTTGTAAGGCAAATACATTTAAGTTGTTTCTTTTACCTCGACATTGAATTTCTTCTAGCAGGATCGAGAATGAAGATTTTAAATTCAGTCACAGCGCTTAAACTCCATTAAAAAATGTTTTCTACGAGGTTACGATAGAGAGCGAAAAGGTTATATAAGTATGCAAAAATGACTTGTTCTGAATATACTTACCATTTAGATCTGTATCTAAATCACGGTCGTCGATCATCAGTTCACTGTCGTCCATGAGATCATTCTGCATTTGTTGTTGACCTCTGGTTGCCGCAAGATGTGCATGAAATTCTTCCCTGGCCTGTAAGAGGAAAATAAAACGTTAAAATTCACTTATAAATGATAATATGTTACACGTACTTGAAGTATGGCATCCTCTGGAGCGCCGTGTTCGATTGCAGCTTTTAAACTCGCTTCGGGATGGGTAGTTCCCAGAGGATTGTGAACGAATCGTTTTCTGCGTCTAGCGTCGTCTTCCCAAGCATCTAATTTCCAAAATTCGTTTATGGCGGTTTCTAAGCTATCCATATAGCCCCAAGCACCGTGTTTGTTGGACATTATATTTCTAACTTTTTCTAAAAGTTTGCTGGCAGTGACGTTGTCGCGCCGTCTGGCGGAAGTGATTAAATGGTCGCACATTCGTTCTTCTTCTCTTCGGTCGAGTAATGTTTGAGCACATTGCGACTGAAAAACAAAGATTTGGTAAAATTGGAAAATGGGTATTAAGAATACTCACCTCAAAATCTGCATGTTTAAGAACATCATCAGCCCTCATCCTGTTCAATATAAACTCAGCTTCATTAGCAACTCTAACAATATGATCCTTCATAGCGTGAGACAGAAGTCTTCCTTCGTTAATAAGTTCTATAAAAGCGAGCCCAGCGTGCTTCTGCAATGAATTTTGCCACTCTTGAGAGCACAACAGCATAACCAATTCCACCACAGAATTGCTATTCTTAAAAGTAGTCAAACCTTTTCCTTCCATCAACAATTCTTGACCGTGAGAGCCCACTAAAGTTTTCGATAGAAAAGGTGCAAAATCAACCATTATTTCTCGCAGTAATGGACAAACGGAACCCAAAGCCATTTCTAGTTTTTGCGTTAGAGACGCTTCTCGCGACGGCGTCGGTATGGATATGTGATCCACCAAATTACTCACGGGTAATTCATCTGGTCTCATCTGGACCGGAGCTTGAATTATTCCGTCCGGAATGCGAACTACTGAAATCTCAGAATGGTGCTTCTCTCCCCTTTCCGAAGCTATATTTCCTTCGATGTCCAACGACGAATGCGAATGAGACATATTTTGGATATTTCTGGTTTCTTCTTTTGTATCACCTTCCTCGTTGAGGTTGATGTCCGTCCAGTTTTCATCGGCGTTAACTTTTTCGTTATCATCTATGTGAGTTTCACTATTTGATCCGAGGTTGTTGGTATCGACGGAATGCACTGAATTTATATCTTCAATGGAATCGGAGCTCTGGAATGTTACATCAACATTATTTGGATTAAATTTATTTATGAAATAATTTTACACATTTAATAGGTAAGTGCTAATGCCAATTTATACGTAGATGAATACGACTACACTGAAAATGTATAGCAATCTGCTAAAATTCTTTTACCTTTTTTTTTGTTAGTAGTAATACATATTGTCCATTTTTTTTAAATATCAATACCTTTAGTAATATCGAAGCCCTATTTTCGGTGAGTAGATTGTGCATGGAGGCTAGACAAGGAGAAACGGAGAAACTTACAAAACCTGTGGTCCAAATCGTCTATCTAAGCAGTTTGTTTTTGCATTGCGGCGTCGCCACTGCAAATCCAATACAATCTAACCTAAATTTTTATAAATGACAGTGGTCAAGTGGTTTAAAAGTTAATTGTTCAAAAGTTGGTAGTACAGCTGATTTAAAACAAATACGTGAAATGAGATTAAGAAAGCCAGAGCATTTTCAGTTACCACAGGTGATTGAAAAAATTCAAAGATAAATGAAGTAGGAAACAGAAAATGTTTTTGGCAAGATCATATTTCACCACTCGATGATCACACTTTTGAATATTATTGAAGGCTAGGTGGAGAACGCATTTCTTAGTCACAAAATTTTTCATGTCTGTCTCCTAACCTCACTTTAACACATTGTCAAATTATAATATGATTGGCTGTTACTGTTCTGCAGTCAAAAGTTTTTGGTACCTATTGGACTTAAACTGGCGCACTCTGCCATGACCCGAAGTTGGAATAGATGGAGACCGATTTCCTTATATGGTCTCCATGGCATTTGTGACTCATATCAATTCATATTTCCTCAGCTTTTTAAAGAAATCAATTGGTCTATTTGGTAAATTACCTTTTTCCCGCAGCAAGAAATCTTAGCACTTACAAAGTATATGCTTTCCTGTTCCATGAACTTCTGGACAGAAATGAGAAATGATGACTTGCAAGTAGATCTGTAAGACGTTGATTATCGTTGATTATCCTTCTTCGAAGGATTAAAAACTAAGAGTAAATCACTGGCAACTTTAGCTGGAAGTCTGGAAATGCTTTATGCAATCCAGGCGTTAGGTGTTTGTTTTACAGAACTTGATGATATACCAATGACAGAATGGCAAATATTTCACTCCAGATGAATTTGTCGAATCTTTCTATTGAAAAATTACTTTTAAGACGTTGATAATTAAACCTTAACTCCAAATTTACTGGATACGGTTGCATTGGTCACTAGGAAGGTTTATATGTCTCAGTTGCATAAGGGTTTATTTTTTTTTTATTCCTTGAATAAAAATATAGATCTATACTTGCTTAGCATTAAATGTACCTATTAGAGAAGCACCTGAAGGTAATTTGACTGCACCATCCTAAGTAATAAATTGCGAAGTGAAAAAAATTTGAAGCATAAAATAATTTTATGTACTTATTCTGGGAAGTCATTTTAAAAGTTGTGTTAAGAGGATTATAATTATAGTAATTTTCTTCACTATTATTATTTTTCAATCGTATTCATCTGCGTACTAAGCAAATTAAGCAATTATAGAGGATAGGTACATATTTTGATCATTTGAAAGTTGAATAGAAACAGTGAATTGTGCAAAATGTTACTAGACAGTATAGGTTAAAAATAGTCTAAACATACTTGAAAAAAAAGATGGAATATAAAAATGCATTAAACAAAGCTGTCAAGGCATGCAACTAAAAATACCTGATGAATATTGAAATAAAATTTATAATAAAAGTCCACAACTTCAACCAAATCGACCTAAATAATCCAACTAATTTTAATAAGAATGTACAGTGTAGCAAATAGTGAAGTGAGCTAGTACATATGGTTCTGTTGCTCAAGTCCAATGTACTTGTTTGTGTTGAACAAACAGGAAAAGCGATGGAGCAGCCGAGAAGGCTTCAAAATAGCCCGAAAAAATAAGAATAGTTTCAGGGGTATCGAAACTAAAAGGCATTGATTGCATGCTTAGAGAGATTATTGGCACCAACCAAAGCCTTCAAGAGGGCGTTTCGTCTCCATTGTTATGGAACTTGGTGATGGGGGTCTTACTAACAATATTAGAAAGAAGTCGATCCAAAATACTTGGGAACGCATGCGATATGGTCATTACGGTCCAAAAAAAATTCAATAAGGGTCTCCCCAAACCAATAATTGTGGCTTTTATCTGAAGAAGAAAGTTAAGGATTAGAGCCTTTGATTCTTTAAAATACCCACAGCCAGCTCAAGATAATATTGGACTCGAAGCTTATCTGGAACCAACAGCTAACAAAAGTTAAGACCAAAGGGTACGCGTCGGGGTTAATTCTCAAAATGTTGTATAGGGACACTGAACATTGTGGTGAAACTCATGATCACATACGCATCTTTGGTGTGGTGGACAAAGACAACACGAAAAATAGCCACAAAGACACATGGGTTAGCGTAACAGCAGCTATATGAATTCTTCACCCACATCAGCCATGGGAGGATTTGTTTTTAAATTTGAGTACAATTGGTTAGGAAGCTTAGTAACGTTATCACAGAAATTGGTGGAATTTTATTTAAAATTTCCATTCATATTCGATAAAGTAAGTAAAAACAATCAATAGTTATATAGGAAATTAGTTTCAGCGGAACAAAGCTTGGTACTTAAAGCTTAACTTTGTTTCGCTTAAACTCGATACTAAACAAAATGCATTCATTACCTTTTTAATACGAGCACTGTCACAACCTCGAGCATGCCTAATCCCATCCAAAGAGTAATTTACAGAGAACCCATGAGTCAGAGAAGGGCGCTGTCTCGCATTTACCTAGTAAGACGCAAGCAGCATGTAGCAAAAGCAATGTTAGTAATAAACGCCTATTCTAATATCATTTTTTGGGTTGGTTAGTCTAGTTAGCCATTACATTTTTACTACTCTGACGTTTTTGAAAACCTGTGTATTCGAAACCAAGCATAATGTTTTATTTACTGCAGAATACTAGCTACTAAATATGGAGTCATTTCGCTACTAAACATTATAGTAAGTAATGTAGTAATTCTTTTTTGTAGTTGAAATATATGGATTATAGGTAGATATAAAAACGTCTATCAACCACGTAACTCATAATTTTTGTTAATTTTAATAGATTTTTGAGCATTTCTATTGTAGTTGATTTCTTATTGGGTTTCCAGGTTTGGACTTCTTGTGATTCTTAGTTCATCTATAATAATTTCAATGTTGATATCTACTAGGTACAAAATAAAACGAAAATTACCCCATTTATTTCTATAATGTGTAGTTTGCTTTACTGGAAAATGACAATTGTGCGATTAGTTCGGATTCCAGGTTAGGCGGCTCAAAATATTTTTAAAAATTGTTTTCCAACATCGATGGATTTCCGAATAATCGAAGAAGTACTGCTAAATATGGTTTAAGACAAAATATTTACAATCTGCTAAAATTGAGCATAAAAAGCATGGTTATGATACACTCCAAAATATTGAATATCAAATGAATTTTATTTATCAAATTAAGATATTCAGGTTCAACGAAATACTTTTCCTTAAAATGTTGAAAATATCACTTGGTTACAAGTATTTTCCCACAAAAATTCATTAGTGGTGGAATAGTGATATCTTCAACTGAAAAATAATATAACCCCAATGATATTTCAAGAAAATCTCACGATCCAAAAATTAAAAATATATATACAGTGTGAACGTATCGTGTTGAAAGTATACATATAAGAACATATGTTACGGTTAAAGTATTTACTTGGCTAGTATATAAACTAGTTGGATAGTATACAAACTATCCAACTGTCTGGTTATTTTGATGGAAGATCATATTTTCACTAAAATAGCTACGAGTAATGGCTGGTTTGTATACTATCCAGCTAGTTTATAAACTATACAAAATTTATCGCTAAAACTCAAACCACAAGGAAATCACACAAATTAGCTAGCATTTTTGGCTAGTTTGTAAACTATCCACATTAGTTGGATAAAGTGCGAACCTGATATTAGTAGTAATACATAATCACCAACGAGTTGGTTATTATGTATTACTCAACAAACTAATCAATTCTCTTGGGTTAATTTAGTTTAGGATAGTAAAATCCTTAGTCAAAAATGGTTTCTTTATTGGTACAATGTAAGATTGTTACAGGTTCCTATTATTACTTTAGGACAAGTAAAAGAAATATAACTCAAACAATACCAGGTGACAAAATATTAACAATAAAATATGTCAGGACATTAAAACCACCAAACAAAGCACATTATTATTTGTAGGAGCAGGTTGCACTATTGTGGCACTTACTATTACACGTATATCCAGATGCAAGACATTTACACTTTTTATTCGCACAACTCTTCTTGCAGTGACTTCGCACATATCCTTGGGTTGCACCCGATACTGAAAATTTTCCTGCAGCGCTTCGTAATGTTATTTCGGTGTCCGTCTTGACATTTTCCAGCTTTAAAAATTGTTGCTTACATATTTCAAATTCGTTGCGGGAATAGAGCTGTTTAAGGACACCGTGAACAGTTCCAATTCGGTAAAATTCATCTTCTACACTCATTATGACGCCCAATATATTTCTATGATCTGACCGACTTCGATCTACATCTGGAATGGGTACTCTTACGGACATGCCGACAGTTCCTGGTTTAAATTTCTTGCGAGAAGTTTATAGGTAGAGACACAACTGTACATTGTCACAACACACAACACTTGACGAAACATAGCCCAACTAAATTACCCAAAGAGAATTGGATGGTTTACATACTAACCAACACGTTGGTTATTATGTATGACTACCAATATCAGGTTCACACTTTATCCAACTGATGTGGATAGCTTACAAACTAGCCAAAAATGTTAGCTAATTTGTGTGATTTCCTTGTGGTTTGAGTTTTAGTGATACATTTTGTATAGTTTATAAACTAGCTGGATAGTATACAAACCAGCCATTACTCGTAGCTATTTTAGTTGAAATATGATTTTCCATCAAAATAACCAGGCAGTTGGATAGTTTGTATACTATCCAACTAGTTTATATACTAGCCAAGTAAATACTTTAACCGTAACATATATACAAACTGTATACATATACAAATGTGTATATTCCCGATACAGGACTGTTGTTTTCAACCAGAGTTCAGGATACCTTATTAAATGAATGTAAGTAGTTCGTAGAAAGTTGTCACAACAATTATTTAATACCTTCCCCAAGATAATCCTAATCAATAAAATATACTATTATTATGTTCTAAAAAAAAACTTTAATAACTCCGAACATCTAACAATACATACACTAAATGTTGAGTGCTGGCTAAATATTATTCCATAAATAATGTGCTTTTAATTTAGAACAACTCAGTAGCAGATCACTTTTATTGATACATTTTTCTCCATACAGCGTGTCTCAGAAAGTTGTGAAAAATACTTTTTTACATTCGACAAAAGTTCCACATCACTTAGATATTTAAAATTAGGTGTTGAATTTGTTTAATGTTGTGTACTAGGTGGGTTTACTTGGAAAACTAAAAATAATGCATTGAATACCTTCATTCAACTTTAGCTATAGGAAAAAATATTGGTAGGTGTTAATTATATGGTAATTTTCAATTTTTACAAATTTATAAGTACTTTCTTAACAATTTTTTTTATTGTGAACTTTTGAGATGGGAAGTGGGGTCATCTTTAAGAAGGTCTTTTCACCCTCAATCCAAATATATTAGTGTCTATTGTAGATTATGACAAAACCTGCCAAGGCAATCAGATGGCTGCCAAATTGATTTTATTTTTATCACAGCAAAGTTACATGGCACTGTGAGGCCAGTCGTCTGTATATGGGGAGAAATCAATTGATGGTTTTATATATTCCATCTTGAGGAGGATCGTATATTGTGGTGCAATTTAGAGACATGTCTAGATTGTAGAGTATTACAAAAACTACTATGGCAATCAGATGGTTTATTTTTAAAATTTTTGTATAAAGAATAGAAAAAAGTAGATCGGGAGACCCTAGGTACCACTTATTCAATAAATTGGGAGTTGTGACTCTCTCGAAGGGAGTTGAAAGTGGAAATGGTATTTTTTGTTGTATGACGTCAATTCAGGACTTTCTATAAAATATGTGCAATAATTGAAATAGTAAATTTATTCTATTTGGCGTTTCCAAGATATATTTTTATCTAAAACTATAACTTTTTGAGACCCTCGGTATATATAACGTAAACAAAAATATGGCAGTGGTGGTACTATTTGGTAACCATAGCACGATTGGTGTCGAAATACACCAGCGAAGAGTTTTCACTTTATGGGAAAAATGTGATATGAATTCCAACTAACATAACAACAAAGATTGACACTTCTCGAAAAACTTATCGAAGCAGATAGTGCTGGAATTTTGTATCCCAAACAGGGATTGCAGCAACAACAAAGAAAATAACCAGGTTAGCGATTACGATGAAGGAAATTTAAAAAAGTATATACTTATATGAAAGATGATGGAATAGAAAGATAGTCGTTTAGAACATTTTGCAAGGGTTTCATAATTTGATATTTACAATAATGGAACTGCTGGAGAAACTTTAGGGTATTAGGTTCTTGTTCTTTTGTTAGAATAAAGAAAATTAATAATAGGCTAAAATAATAATGGAATCTAAACAAAGTTACCCCAAGCATATTTCGTTTTCGTTCACTATTGCTACAAGAAATAGAAGGTGAAGAATTATTAGGAGCTGATTTTTAGTGTAATCAATTATAAAGTGGTATGAGAATGACTAGAAAACCTAAATAAGCATGACAAGAGCAAAATCGTCATCCTACTGTTGAATTCAGGACACACTGGTATAGAAGAAATCTATTTATCAGATGAATTAGGAAAGTGAAGAGCTTGGAAGGAATGATTGGACCATTGGTAAAATCTAGTAGGTCCAAAACAATCAAATATGCTCCTGAGAAATTACGATCAGAAGAGAAAAAAACGCACAAACCACAGTTTTGACATGTCGTAACAGGACATCTTAATATGTCTTCAACAAATAGAACTGAAGGTACTACTAGTATTAGTATAAAAAGATAGAACCCTACCCAAAAAACAACCCTGAAGGATTTGGTGAGAATACGTCAATACTACGTTAAATGTTTGTGGATTCATTAGCTTTTTTTGATAAAACAAAAATCGTAAATTGTGGAGTTTAAAAAAAATATATTATAAAATAAGTGACCAGCTCTGAGATTTTCAAAATGCAAAAATTATTCACACTTCCACAGTAATAAAAAATTGACCACTACATATGCTACTGCAACGAAAATATTAGTTTTTGTTAAAATCATGGTCAATTTAATACAAACGACAAAAACAAAATTTGCATACAACTGTTAGTTAATAGCTAATTGAATATTATTTAGGTTACCTTAATCGAAGCCGGTCCGGAATTCAATTCGTTTTCGGTGTGTAGAGAATTGTTATCTTCTACGTAAGCGGTAATGATGTCGAAATCATTGTCTTCTTGTATTTGAATTGATCTAGACGCTGAGAAAAGGAATAATGATATTAATAATGAAATCGACTAAAAGTGTTGACATTTTCCATGCTTCGGATACATAAAAATTGGAGAGGTAAATAAGCTTCAAATTCTAATGAAAAGTTCAAGTTTTACAATGTAATTCTCCATTTCACTATCCTTTAACAACAAGTGACAATTATTATTCAATTTAAAATAAAATTGATTAAAGACAAGGCAAACTGAGCATGGAGATCAACATCAACATCCTAGTCAACATATTTTCTATTATAATAATTAAATTTCACAAAGCTTCTTGTTCTTTATGTTTTTTTTCATCCTATATCCGCTTCAACTGTTAATTTTACATATTAAATTCATCTTGTAGAGGATCGTATTGTGGTGCGATCTAGTGACACGTGTCGAAAGGTAAAAAAAGTAGGTGACCAGAAACTGTAATTGTCGTGTGCCGTCATCAAGATTTCAGTTACTTAATAATGACAATGTTTAAATTATAAAATAGATATTTTATTGTGCCTGAGACAGACTCACCTTAAAAATTTAAATCAAAATAGTCGCACAGTCTACTTTTAATTGCAGTTTTTGGTTACCTACTATTCTACCTCATACCTCATAATATGTGTATATGGGTCAGAATTCTACAGATACACTATAGACATCCACGCTATAGTAAATTTCCAGAGCTTGTCACTTGTTATTTTAAAAAATATTGATTTTATTTATGCTCTAAAGGATAGTTAGTAAGATTCAAAAACAAACTGAAGAACTACCTACATATACTTAAAACTATGAACGATTTAAAAAGTCCCAAGAAACTGATTTGTTTTCATTATACAGTGTGCCTCATTATATTATCCGGTATTTAAAGAGCTTATAACTATATTGAAGCATTATCAATAATTTCTGATGAACTGGTTTATAAAACAGATTTAGTTCTAGCAAAATATCGGCGGGCAGCTGAGATTTTCTTCAGAAAATATACAGAGCGTTACTAAATCTACTAAATTTTTAAGTAACAATTAAGTATACAGTGTAAATCAGCATTTTTCTCTACTCACACATGATCTACAACATATATTTAATATTTAAGTGAAATCGTAGTGAATTATGTCGTAAATCGACACATTTTGAGAACATTTCACCAAACTATTTCGCAAAAAAATTATAATTGAAAACAAATTCAGTTTCTTGAATTCAAATATATAAAAAACTAATATAATTATGACACCAGAAATACTGGAAGTTTTGAAATAAACACCAATCGAGCAATACTTTTAAATTTAATTCTTGTAAAATAAATTTATAGAAACAGAGAAAAAAGAGAAGTGTCCACTAATATCTTTATGAGCTAGTTCTAGTAAATACGGTGGATGATTGGTGAAGAGCTTGTTTTCGTGGTAAGCACTGAACTTTTTCGAGTTTTTTTTATCTTTGAATAGTGGATACAACCCTTTCAACAAATTTTTACCAAGCAACGTGCAATACAAAAAAGATTATTTAATTAGTTTTAGTTTTATTTCTTCATAAACAGTTCACAAAGCATAAAGATATATTGTTATCAACAAGTTTATGATTTGTACACTTTAATTTCCTAAATATTACATATAGTTTTTATTGGGCCAAATATAGTTTTCTTTATCAATAACCGTCTATTCTCTATGTATTATTAAAAAAATATTTCCCCACACAAAAGACGACAAAAAAAATTATCTCCTCAGAGGTCATGCTCCAAAAAATGTTTAATGAAACATTTTTCGAATAAAAACTGATGACATAACTTCGCTTTATCATCTCAACATTTCAAACTGGTGGGAGGAAATGGATATTTGAATATTGAGCAGACAGCTATATAAATGCAAGGGGACAATGTGACAGTTTAAAAGTATTAGAACAGATACAGACTTTCAGATTGAAATAGGTATTTATCGATGAGTTGATCAATCGTAACAAAGGAACATGGTATGGGTATCATATCTTCAAGATATCAGTAGAAATAAGAAGCACTTGGTTAAACTGAAATTCATATTGAAGAATCAGGCCTGAAGGAAAAAGCAGAGCTAATAAGAACAAGGTAACAAACGCCTAGAATTGAACAAGAAGAAACTATGCAACTTATATGACTATTATAAATAACATTATCTTGTACAAAAGCAAGAAAAATAATTATTTATTATCTCATTTTGAATTAAAAAAAAATAAGCTTTTACAATGTAATTACTATTATATTCAGATATATTTCAGTCTCATCTGACAGTCTGAAATGAAGTTAGTCCCATCGTTAATTACCGATAGAAACTCGGAAAACTACAGAACACCGGCTAGAATTTCTGTAGATGATTCTCTTCCGAGCAATCAGTATTTACAGGTTTTAAGGTTTAACGATTTTACTATTTGCGTACACAGAATTGCACCATAAGTTAAGACTTCTATTTCAAGTGTCTACGTGGACACTAGACTATGGGTCACCGGTCGTTTTAGTACAATCAATACCCCACGGGTAAAATTATTTATTAACAAAGAAAACTAGAGATGGTCTATAAAAAAACTTGATATATATGAATGAAAAGAAGAAACAAAACCAAACATTGCAGGGTGTAAGAGGGCGTGCAGGTATATACTTGGAAAACAACAATACACGTAATTGTTTCTTACAGGAATTACCTGCGCGGCTAGCAACTGAGTTGCGGTGGAATCGGTGGTCAATTTTGTGGTTGTGGTGATGAGAATGGTGGTTATTGTTAAGGTTGTAATGGTGTTTGACATATGAATGTCTGTGTCGCACATAATTATTGTGAGCCACTGCATTTGGATGGGAACCTGGTAGGAATTGTGGGTATACATGATGGGACCATTGAGGAAAAAGAGGTCTTGCACTCCCCTCTGCATGTCGTAAATTAAAGAAAACATTGTTAATTATGCCATTTTTATAACGAAGCTTATGTCAATTATCCACAGTATGATTATAATGAAAATGTCGATGATGTGTGATTGCTATTTACAAGAATTTGTTATGGTTTGGTATAGTTAACATTTATGTTCTATTTGCATAACTGGCACTACTTTTTTTGTTACGAAAATTTTTGTAAACGTGATTTCTAGACAGTAGACTAATATCTATGTATCAGTTTTGCAAAATATACAACGGTTTTTGTAGAAAAAACTCCCATGGAAATGTTTTCTTTTATTTTAATTTCAATTATGGAAATTGGATGTTATACTCCAAGGGTATCTATTATAGGTGGTAGAAACTGTAGTTGTCATGCGTCATTATTGAAGAAATAGTTAGTATTCCTAGCACAAAAATTGTGCTGTTTACTTGAATTTAACGCTAGTAACACAGATGAGCGTGGTAAGGTTATTTTAGTCTTCCTTAACATTCCTCAGAAAAAACTTTCTTATTCAAATCTAATTGGGCGTGGCAATGAAGATCTCTCTAAGATCCCAATGTTTGAATTGGTAGTGGAACTTTTTAAAAACTATGGACATTTTCCAGAGATACATTTTTATTTTTTCCAATACCTTATTTGGTCCTTTTGCATCTGGGTAATTGGAAGAACTTTTCTGTCCACTTCGAAGGATTTGACGACTGGAAACAACCTGCTTGATATTTTAAACTTATCACGTGGGTATAAATAAAATTGATTCCATATATTGTCTCTTCATTTGAATAGATTTAGGAACATAGGAAAGTACCAGATACCAATACCTTCACAATTTTTTATCATTATTATTACATTATAGAGTGTATCGATTTCACTGAATGGAATCCAATAAATTGATAATAAATCATTTCTGCGTAATGTTGACAATAAAAAAACGAACTGTTTGATTTGAAATTGCGTTCTAATGAAATTTGTGTTTTAGGCATAGTGAAAAGCGTTTGGTGATATTTGCTTGCAAATCTTAAAGCCATCGAAAGAAAGTTATATTTCGTTAATTTCTTTATAACTCACTTTCGTATCTTTTTTTTGTTTAAATTTACTTGCGTACGGATTTTTTTTAAATAACTTTAATGGTGTACACATTGATATATTGAACAATGTCAAGGAATCTGGTTACTGATATATGAAGATTAAAAGCTGATGAAATAAATTCAGTTACATTTGAACAGATTTCTTGAGAATTATTATAATGAAGGAATCTTCAATATATTCGAACTAATGTTCCATAAACTTGTGACGTTTTTTGCTTTATCAAACGAGTGAAGGTATAACGAAAAAATTCCAATTTATACAGTGAATTGATTTTAAGGATATTGACAAAGTAGTAGGAAATGTTTACATTGAAAAAAAGTGCAAAAAGTGCATAAAGTCAGAGTTCTATGACAACACAATCATTTCTGAACTATCTTCTAGGTGAATAGGTTTAATGTGAGAATGATTGATATATATTTGGTCGTTAAGATTACCTGAATATTTGTTTTTATTTATCTCAAGTGCTTCTGAAAGATTTAATTTGAAGGATTTAGGTTCTACAGTTGGCAGAAGCAAACGTGAGCCCTGGTGGGCGTGTTCATGTCGCTGTAGTTGTATTTTTGTAGTAACAATTCGATATTTTGAATCGATAACCAAATATCGATACCATAAATGTCAACTGTTAAGAGATATGTCAAACTTGCTAAAAATGTAACTCTAAATATTAATAAAAAAGTTTATATTGGACCAAAACTAAAACTACCGTTTGCCCTAAATGTCTATATTTTCAAATTACATGACTGTATTTATGTCATGAAAAAGAAGGGTCAAAAAGAATGGAAAGCAACAAAATATGAACCGGTCCGGTGTTGCCGATGCAAAAATGAAAATTACCCGAACTTACTATTCAAATTATCAGAATTTGTCAAAATTACCAAAAGGGCACATTGGTTATCTAAATAAAGTCTTCGACCCCAGTCAATAGCCCAAAAACAATAGCCATTTTATATATCCATTTTACAAAATATTCGGAAAACTATTGGATCCAAATTAGTGAAATTGTCTAAAAATCGGATAATCATCCTCGCATTGACAACACTGATACAGAATGAATAAAATGATGTATGTTAATGAAATCACTCGGTAATATTATTTCGATTATATTTAACAATTACTAATGGACAATCGTTAACATTGGCTCTTGATTGGCTGCTCGCGATGACCTTATTTTAGTTCGCATATTTTCCGGGGCTCATGTTTGGTTCTGACAACTGTACTTGTGAAATTTCAAAATTTGAGTGGAAAGTGTGTTGGTTTGCTAATAAAGGATTTGAACTGTTAGAATCCAATTTTTTGTTGTAAAAGCTAGAACTCTTCCATTTATGGTATATTAAATTCAATTTAGCAAAACTAAACTTTTTTGATGATGAGAACTAACGTCTGAAAAATTTACAAAGTTCACTGAAATTCCACAAATTTATATTTCAGTTTTACACTCTATATTTCAATAACCAGAAAACTAAGAAAATATGTACATCTACTGTATTCCAGAAAAAAAAATTTCAAAATTAATAATCAGATTCATTATTTCCCAAGTATATTATGGATTATTATATCCCAAATAAGCAGTTAAAAATCGTTTATTATGTGTTAACCATCAAATATTCTTATTATTTGGGAAATCTTGTATACTATATCCAAACCGTTAAGTAAATTTAAATTCATTTATTAAAAATTTGATATATGAAAGTGAACATACCTTGAGGACTGCCAGAATGTTGAGAAGATGTACCGTTATTTCTAATCACTGGAACAGGACTGGGTACTCTTATTGAAACGGGAGGTTCCAAAATGTCCCTATATTTCGATACCATGAGTACAGATATAAAGTAGACGATGGCCAACGATAGAAATTGAGCTTGTTTCGTCTCCTCCTAACAGTACAATTATTATTTACTTATCAGATATAAAACATAGCTATTTTAATTGAAATAGCCAATAAATAATCAACTTCAGCCACAACAATTCATCATAATCAAGATAGGTATGTTAGAATATTAAAGAAGTAGCAGAAATTATTGTCAGATGACTACCAACTCACTGGTGTGGAATCTCTACACGAGTCTCAATATGATGAAGGCTGCGAATAGATCACACTGATCTGGTACACAGATAGTCAATGACCACAAGCAATAGACCTACCTGTCAAGGCTGTTAGTGACCACTCACTGTTAAATACATTCCTGTTATCCTATTCAAACACACTCGGAGACCGTTGGAAGGTCACAGAAACCTGAGTACCAGGACACAAGGGTCATAAGGTAAACGAAAAAGCGGACGAAATGACCAGACAAGACTTATCAATGTTATGGAATCAAACAATTTTATTTTGTTAAATCTACATTTTATTTAAACTTAAAGTGACGCGTTTCGCTAACACAGTAGCTTTTTCAAACGAATGGAGGGAATCCCATATTTAGACAAATTCATTTCATTTCCTGTAAATAGATTATAATTTTTATTGTTAAATATCCGTATAATTTAGTATTAAGGCACTGTATATATAGAAAGTTTCTCATTATACCTCTATTCGTTTGAAAAAGCTACTGTGTTAGCGAAACGCGTCACTTTAAGTTTAAATAAAATGTAGATTTAACAAAATAAAATTGTTTGATTTCATAACTTACTATGGATCTACATCAAGTAAAAGCCTCATCTATTCAACTTATCAATGTCATTCATTCGACCGGAACTCTTCTGCTGCTCAACAAAATCGACAATAAACATGACCACAAGAAAGTGGGTAACACAGAAATCTCTAAATTGGTGAGGAATTTCACCAGGACAATTAATTAGAGAACATTTACCAAAAGGACTACGTAAAAAGAGTCGGGCCGGAGAATGTAATCTAAAGAGGGAAGGAAAAATTAAACAATTGAAGTCACAAACAAATGGCAGTTATTGATGGTTTTCAAGAAATATACGTACCACATCTCGATAAATAACTGCTCGTAGACGATTCACATCCATATCTTGCAAAAGTTTTTCCGGATCTTTTACAGGACTCGAACTATTCGATAGATTGTCAGTAACACTCTGGAAAAATAAATATGTATAATATGCAATTGTTATTCATGTTATAAATAAAAAAGGTGTGTTCTATATTTTAATAATGTTTTTCTTCAGATGAGTCAATCAACTGAAAAATTGCCCTAAACTTTTGAAAACATTATAACAAAAAGGTTTTTATTGACAGAAGAAATCCCTATCAAAATCTGGCAGTCGCAAGTTGGTTAATTGTCAAACTTTGAAACTCGAAATTCCTTTATCTTTAATTTACGGTTTTTATGGTCATATTTGTCTATTTTGTTGCTTCCTACTATAGACCTAGTGTTTAGATCATTTGACAGTAAACATGACAACTATTGCCAACAAAAGTTTGGAATTTAGGAAGTGATCGACACTTAGCATTCATTTAAAACGTTATAAGCACAAGTACAACTGTGAATTGGATAGAAAAACAACTATTGAAATCTAAAATAGAAGACGGTGATAAGAAAAAAACTGTCAAATTTTGATACCTGAAAAGACTTTTAATTGGAATATCTTTCGTTATTTGATTGACCCATCCTACTTACTAGGAAAATTATTATGTCTGCGATGCTTACCTTGGGAGAATTTTGAACGCCTCTTATGAAAGATTGAAGATGTGCGGCTTTGTGGCTAGAATTATGTGAATTTGGTGCAATAGTGTGGTGCGGACGACTTCTTTCTTTACACTCCAAACAGTTGCGAACAGCACATGTGCATACCTGACACAATTACTTATTAACAAAATATACAAGTAAAAACATGTAACGCATGAAGTGGTTTACGATTTTGAGCGACAAACTTGTTATTTCAAAAATCTTAGATTTATACTCTTGAAGGCTCATTCACACATATGGTTGACTTACGATAAAAAGACAATGGTGACATTTTTAGCTGTATATCAGAATGAATATAAATTAACCAGCTTAAGGGCCATTCGCACCGGTTACACTTAAACGTTAAGTGTCACTTAAATCCACTAAGTGTCACTTAATCGTTCGCACCGTATTTAAAGGCATCCTTAACGCGACGTTAAGGATACCTTAACTAAGCTCGAAATATCCTCGGCTTAAAGTTCCACTCAACCTTGAAATACTAATTTTGAAGTTGATTAATGACAGTTTAGACACTAGATTTGAGTAAATTGTGCTTTGAATGCTTTGGTATATGTCTAATGCTTTGGTAGATCTTTGTATTTGTCTTATCGAAATAAAAATGTTAGAAGATGATGACGATTTAGAAATAATTGATATAATTGAATACGGCATACCCAGACAGTTATATATAACGAACGATTATTTTAATACATTCGATCCTAAGACGTTTTTACTTAGATTTAGAATGACGGTGGGAACTGTTCTCGATTTTCTTGGAGAAATTGGAATTGTTTATTTTCTATGACATTTTTATACTTGCTAATAATATCTAATAATGATGATTTTTCACGTGTTGTGAAATTTATTTCACGAGATCGTTTTTCTCCGCTCATATTTAAACTCCTAAAATGACTCGGAAGAAAAAATACTTGTCAAAAACCAAGATGACACCAACTAATAAAAAACGCATAGATCAAACGACTGCCGTTAATTCCAGACAAGATCTTCTTTTTCAAAAAAATATTTTAAAAATTGCGGCGTTGTCAAATGGAACCTCCCACTTAGCTAAGGGAGGTACGGCGCGAACGAAGTTCCACTTAAATTAAAAGTGTCACTCAGTTAAGTATGACTTTTCAGGACAATCGGTGCGAATGGCCCTAAGTATAATTTATACTTAATGGCCTGAGCAATTTTCAGCTTACGGGATGGCAAAACTTCAAGACGTTGTCAGATCATTTGTAAAAATTCAGAAGTTTTAACACAATTGAGGTAAGGTTTGTTATATTATTTATTATTTACTAACATGGATCATCCTCTACACAAGTTATATACTTATTTTCGATACTAATTAATCAGGCAAATCTGCAGCGTCTAGTTGATTGCATTAAAATGAACAAGAAGTGGAACAGTAAATGGCAAGAGATGGTTATATCCTTGATAAATTATTTTTAATAGGAATGACACAATGGGGCTTGCTTAATTATTAATAAATACAAATTATATATTTTTGTTTTTGAGGAAAGGTTAGATTATTCTTTTACGAATTGAATTATATTTCAATCTCTTCAAGATAATTGATGCTTTTATTTATTTCTTTGAGTGTTTTGGAGTTTGTCATTGAATAGATGGTTTCCAAGATTCCTTATAGAAAAAGGATGTTTTTGTGCTATAATTGTGAGCTACGTCCTCTAGCCGTGGAGTAGGAAACACTAGAAATTCTTTTTTCTCCATATTTACCCAAAAACGAAAACAGTCTTCTTTAAATGAGTATTAAAACTGATCTGTCAAATTTATGTACAATTTTGACAGGTGACATCAGAAACATGGCGGAAACTAACAATATAATCACCATAGCGAAAGTGTTGCCAACCTCTGAAAAGTCACTCTTCCGCCTAGCTGCTCTCGTAAAATTGTACGAAAAGATCGTTGTTACTATAAATTGAGTAGTGAAAATATTTTTTTCGGTGCCAAAACTCGAATAAAAATTTTGAGAAGAAATTTCTTTCCTTTTTTAAAAACATTTACAAATCAGTGCTAATAACAACGAAAGGTGTTTAAGCTAAATATAAAATTCACATGAAATACCAACCAATCTCAAACACTGCCTCAGAATTCCTCCGCTAGACATATTTTTCTCAGCTTCCAATTCACTGAAATTTAAGGAGCTCGCGAATATAAGTACATCAGCCATATTAACCAGTCTTTGTAAAAAACTAACAGCCACCTCTATCGGCATTCCTTGAGTCGGTTCAATCACGTCGAGTTCACTCTTAAAAAAAACAATAAAATTATATAATATTAAAATCAAAAAAAGTTGAAATTTACTCACATTTGGTGATGTGGCCGAAGCAAGTAATGGTAGGAGTCCACCGCAAGCTATTATAAGGTTGTCTGCTAGTTGGGATATCAAGTGAACGGTGTTCACGACGAAGATGGCGTTGTCGCTGCTGTTCACGAAATCCAATACGGATTTTGTCGAGTGGCTTCTCCAAACTTGTATGTCTGTTTCTAAGGAGAAAAGTACGTCTGATAATAGACGTTGGTGGATGTAGGACCATTTAAATTCCGGTATTCTAAATGGTGGTCTTGTTGGTCCGGGACTGAACATCGGTCTTGTTAGTCCGGATTTGCTGTTTTTCGGTTCTGATTGAAAATAGTTCAAGTTCAATTAGTTTTACATGAAATAGGAAATGGTTTAATGCTAGAAATCGTAAATGTATTTTGGAAGGAAGTGGGCTTAAATACGATGGAGTAAACTTGAGATTTTGTAAAAGTTGATGTAAATCCTGTTTAGGTCGAATAAAAAATTGAGGAGATTTACAAAACAGAACTATGATCTGAAAGTAATTCTAATCCAATGGAATATGTCAAAATTAACTGGAAATACTAGCCAAAAGCGATAGGGTGTTCAGCTATAAATTTTTACCGCAGACCATTTTTTAACAAGTGATATCTCTCTATTGCTTGTTGTCTGGTCTGCGGTATACGCCTTTAACGCTAATAACGTTAGCGCATCGCGTAATTTACGGTTACGTATCGTTGAGTGTTATTGTAAATACGGCATCTAATTGTCATGCGCAGTGAACAAAATAGAACAAATCGCATAGGATTTCTGAGGTTGAGGTTTTTGTTTATCATTGTTTTTATTGTTTAGATGGTGTTTAGTTTGTGTTGTGGTTTGCGTTCAAATATGCAAATAGTAAGGTTGTTTGGTTTTCGATATTTTTTAAAATCATAAGTATACACAGAAAAAGTAGAAAAAGACAGGTTATGTCACTTCCTACATAACGCAGCGCTACGTTATTAAACTATTGGGAGAAGTAGAATTCGATAGATGGCGCTCTGAAATGTCAACGCAGCGAGTAAAACAAAGCAGTATAAGCCGTATAAGCCCTTTGATATTTAAGTGGTTTTATTTTTCTGTTTTAGCTATTTTCAGCGTGTGTTTTGTAAAACTTTTGCTTTTTCTTTGATTGTGCTTTAGTATTTTGTGTTGTTAAACTAAATTTTGACTCCTGATATTTCTATTTTTGGAGTAATAGGTATGGTTGATATTTGTGAAAAGTACAACAAGCGTTCAATGAACTGTTTAGTTTTAGGCCTGATTTCGTGTTTTTATTTTATTTTTGATATAATTATATCTACAAAAGTTGCAGGGAAGGTAGGTTTGTATTGAGTAATATTTTTAATCTTTAATACCGACTTATTTTCTCTTTGATCTGCAATGAAAACAAAAAATAGAATAACATAACTTCTTCCATAATATCTCTGATTATATAAGAATATTACCTCAGAATTGATGACAGTTGAGTTAAATAGAAAAACACAGTTTTAAACTTGTCACTGACACAAAATTGAACAAATAAAGTACGAACCTACGGTAATTACGTTGACTTGCATATAATACAAAAACAATGCAAAACGAATCAATTTACTCGTTGCGACAGTTACCATTTTTTCCGCCAGAGGTCTCATTGAATTCTACTCCGCCCAATAGTGATGGCAATAGCTCTTATTTCCTAATAAATTTTAGGTAGACCGTTATTAAAATAGCGCTACATAAATACCGCACCGTATGCGGTATTGAAATTGGCAATGGGTTTGTTCCAACTAAGCTAAATGATGCGTACATGAACGTCACGATCATGCGCATAACAAAATTTCTGTTCCAACAATTCCACGGACTGATAAATATGCGTTCCAACAAAAACTGGACACGTTCATGGAACGTGTCGGCGAACGATCATTTTCATCAGAGATCTGGATGTAGAACCGTTCGTCCAAACTGTCAATTGATGTTTTAGGGCGAGTTGTATCAAACAGTATCAAACACCTAAACTCGGTTCAATGATGACTGATGTGTAGACTGATGTAATTGTTGATAATAAATACATCAATCAGCCACAGTCTAAGCATCAGTTATCATTAAACCGAGTTAAAGGTTAGGTAATGGCAAGGGTAATGGTAAATAAACATAAATCATACATAAATAAAACGTGAACTTATAGGGTTGTAATAAAGTTCCTGAAAGTGGTAACAGTTTAAAAATGAATCGTAGAATCGTTCCAACAATGCATAGGGTATGATGTTCATGGATTAATTCACGTACAGGTTCTCGAACATTTGATTCGTACATAAATAAATTCACGAACGTTCACGTACTAATCAGAAGGTGGTTGGAACAAACCTAATATCTCTCTATTTTAGTATTTAAATATAATTTAAACGATTTATTTTGGTAAACCAAAACCACAGAACTGAAATGAAAAGAAAAAAAATTCCATTTATAAAAATCTGTTTGCCAATAAAATTTTAACCCTTTCCTTTCGGTATTTTTGGTCATCTTCTGGAAACTTCTAAAGACGATGTCTTCAAATTTTGAAATATTATTTTCATTTTTTCAGTTAAGCCAATGATAAATAACAAGAATTCACAACTTTTGGTAAAGAAACAAGAAAGTTCAAACCCACAATTATGAAGAATTTATAAAACATACCGAATAGATTAGGATCAACTTGCGTAGACGTCGAAGCACTTCTGGGCCGTTTCTGCGGAGACGCATTGTGATTATTAGACACCCTACTATAATCTCCGATAGGATTTTCAGCGTTACACGTCGGCAAACTCACTCTTCTTTTTATTCCATCAACCACAACCTTTTGCGGACTTTCAGTTTGATTCGTAGAAGTGGGTGGTGGCGTTTCAACATTTTTAACGATATCTGTAGTAATTGCATTATTAGAATGACTAGGATCACAGTATTGTGAAATCGTTGATATATTTTCAACCTGAGGCACTTCAGTTTCAGCGCCATCTGCTAATTTAGAATCATTATCACTGGACTGAACGGTTGCTGCTTCTCCTAGACTAGATTCTTTTTTGGACGGCTCTAATTCTACGGACACAGCACTATTTTCAACAATTGGCACAGCTTCATTATTATTTTTTAAATGTTCTACATTATCACTAATATTTTCATCAACAACATCGTCAACGTCACTACTATTGTTCGTTTTAACGTTACTGTTAACTGTTCTTAATTCATCATCATTACACGTCTTGTTAGTCTTCTCGGTAGATTCGAATTCGGTTTCCTTCTTTTCTACCATTTCATCAGTCGGCGTTAAGTACCTTTAAATACAAATTAATTACGACATAAAACTAATAAAATCGGATTTGAAGACAAATAAATCACACACAAGAAGCTGGTGTATTGTTAGCTCAGCCAAAAAATTTTCGACGAGGAAGAAAGTAACTATCAATAATTTCAAAATAGCTGATATCAAAATTTTTTTCAAAACGTAAACTCTTACCTTTCAGACAAATCACTATCTGGAACTTCCCTTTCAGGACTCGGTATTTCATTTTTAGGACTAGGTAAAGGTAGTTCTTGTTCTTCTACTACTACAGGCTCTGTTAAAGCATCTTCTACTTTATCCCCGTCCATTTCCGGAACGTTATTAACAACCTCCTCGATAGCTTGAGCTAATTCCTGATCTTGTAGAACAAGAGAATCAGTTTGCAAATTAGAATCTGAGCAAAGTTCTGAATGTTCTTCGAGTAGTTTTTCGGATTTCGCAAGGATCTCTTGTAAGATTTCTTCAACTACTTCAGTTTTTTCGTTTGCAATTTTCACTGGACTACCGAAACTCGGACTGCTCTCCGTATGTAAACCGTTACAGATCGGTGATTTAACCGGCGAATCTTGAGAATACGGGGATTCTTTACTGACTTTGCCGTCACTAAATATGTCACTAGTCCTTGAATCTAAAGACACTACCTCACTATCTTCATGTTTAACAATATAAGACACGGGACTGCCGTCAGACAGCGTAGAATTGTAATCGCAGCTGCATACTTGTTCTGACTTGTCGTTCTCGTTCAGTTCGATTTCTTGAAGAGAAACTCTAGAATGTTGCCATCTTTCATTGTCTGAATGGCATCCGTTGGAAATGTTGGCTCCTGATTCATGCCATCCGGAAATGGTACTGATCGGATGTTGTTGCCTCACTAGCGGATCTGTTATGTTATCTGCCCTATGCATTTCGTACCGTTCGTACATTTGAGCAAATTGAAGCTTGAATTCTTCATAAGAAACCTAAAATATATCGAAATAAGCAATATAAACAGTTGTATTGAAAAAGATTCTGAGCAAAGAGATTTTTAAAGTTAATACAGTTAGTAGTCGAAAATGGCACACTATCAGAATATTCACCATCACTTGTAACCCATGTACAACAATTTTTATGGAAATCGTGTCAATATGTACGGTTAAATCAGACCAATACTGAGCGGTTGTTGATGTCGATACACAAAAGGTAGAGAAACATCTAGAATAATCTAGAACTAACATAAAAGAGTCTAGACATGTCATCGAAAAGTCAAGAACTGTTTGGAACATGTGAAATGTATAAAAAGCGAGATAGTTAATGTTAGTCGGTCGTTTTAGAGCTTCTCTAGAAATAACCCCAATTCCAAGTGTAGAGAAGATTTGTGCCCAAAACTACAACGAAACTGGAAAGGCCTCTACACGGTTCTAAGAAAAATCCATCATCTAGTCTACAGCATTCAATTGTCAGCGTAACTCAAGTTGATTTGCAGTGGAGGGCCTTATAGACCCACTCACAACACACCTAACCTCACCCAAGCTGATCCATATCAAGAGGTTAGCACTTTACTGTGGTCCACATTCACCTTTTTGGCTTTAATTAAACCCCAGCAATCAGATCAATCGGGACAAATAACTAGGAAAGGGTAGCAATATTACGTCGGACATGTACTGAGGATTTTTGAAGGTCTCTAAAGAAAAAGGAAAAGTCGAGAATTGTGATTTGAACTTAGAACACAAAACAGAAAGGAAGGAGTCTTGTCACTCACTAGCTGTATAAGAAAATGCGACGGAAGTCGCCATTTGCAATACCCTAATTATGACTCATTTGTGAAGTTGACGTTTACTGACGTGGCACATGAAAAAACGGAGTTTTTATTTAAATCATCTGACCACTGACAATCTATTTCTAAGTTGATTGCTGTTAGTAGCAGTTCATCTGATAGTTCCACTTCCAATTTTTTCAATTTCTCACGCTGTTAATAGCGCCGTCAATACCTTGTTACCACATTTTAAATTTATTGTTATTAATTCGTCCATTTCTTTGACTGCTTAAAGAAATCGTTAGTTTTTTGGGGTTAAGCTGTCATTTTGTGAACTTCCAAACTTATATCAATAAGCTACAATTTTAAAATTTCACATATCCCATACCCTATACAAACAGTACGCCACTGTCAAAACGGAAAAGACTATTCGCCATTTGCAACCTCCTATTTGGACGCAAACTTATTTGGTAAATGCTCATTCCTGTCGTGTATATAATCTTTGTTCCTGTCTGTTTCATGTTCTTAGGATTGGAACATGTGAAATATATAAAAAGCTGTTCAGTTGAAGTAAGTTGGTTAGTTTTGAGGTACTAGAGATTCTAGTTCTGTTTTGAAAGACAATATTGAACTGTGAAAATTGAAGAAATTAATAAAGTTTAGAAAATAGAAGAGTAAAAAAACCAATGAAATGGCAACCATTGCTTGCGTCATTTTTTTACAGGCTATCATGGAATATCGTTATCAGTATAAATTAAAATATCGACAAATAATCAACAGTAATGTACCTTTTTACATTTTGATGGTACAAAGATTCAGTTCAAGTGCCTGGGCTGTAGAGCCCAACCTAAGCGCATGAATGAATGTATCTTTTTACACTTGACAACCTAGAGGTTGCATTCACTCTAGGTATTTTTTTCCGAATGAAATATATCTAAAGTTTTATCCAAATGAAAACTATTAACTTACTTTCGAATGTACGATAGCTAATGTATCAACCCATACTCGCCAGCCTCCATATTCATACTTGATAGCGTGATGAAGAAGCATTCTAAATAGAGAATAAACCATGTCGGACAACTTTTGCTCTTCGGTGTTTTTGGGATGAATGTAAGCCATAGCAATCAACCATTCTTGCCATACCGACATCTGCAAAACTGTTCTTCTATTCTCTCTATTGTTATTACACAATAAAGTCATATCAGATAAAAACAGTTTCTTCACGTCCAACAATTGATCTGATTGTTTCGATTGTCTTATAAGGGTAGCAACTACTTTAAGGATCACTAAAAATATT